>CAUYLG010016775.1:0-130037 GCA_963573385.1 Cacajao melanocephalus | reverse complement strand
TGTAACTTGCATGTGGAGGGTCACTACACACTGCTCTCTTGTTTTTGCAACACTCTCCTCCCCTGGCTTCAAGGATGCCTGCTCCCTTGCTGACTACTCCTCCCTGCCCAATTCTAAAACACAGATGTTCCCCTGGGTCTGCCCACAGTCCTGTTCTTCTTAGACTCGACCTGGTGACGAGTTCATCCACTGAGGCTTCAGTGCTGCCATACACTCACACCCAACTCCAAATATATTAGCAGAGCAGGCCTTCCTGCTGGATGCCAGAAGCTATATCCAATGACTGATTAGCCTCCCAGAGTGCTAGGATTACAGGTGTGAGCCACCATGCCTGGCCATATATTTATTTTTAAAACAGAGATGGGGTCTTGCTATATTGCCTGAGCTGGTCTTAAATTCCTGGCGTCAAGTGATCCTCCCCAGTAGGCCTCCCAAAGTGTCAGGATTATATGTGTAAGCCACTGTGCCTGGCCCAATACCTCCTTTTCCTGATGTTTTCTCCATCTTTATGGGCAGAGTCATCTCTTCCCCCTTCCTCTCTCAACCACTCATTTTACCAAATAAAAGGGCATTTATTCACATGTTTGTTCCCTTCACTAGGCTGAGAGCTTGTAGGCAGGGACCATCATCTTAATTTGCCTCTGGATCCCAGTGCCAGACTTGCATATAGGGTTTCAGTAAGTATCTGTCAAACAGAGTAGCCTCTGTTTCTCTGAAACAGCCTCTGAAAACAATAGTCTCTCAACAGTTTCTAGGAACGGATCTCACACCCTTCATGAACTCACTAAGTTGTGCTTCCATTAAAAAGTTCTCATTATTTCATGGGGATGAAAAACAGAAGCACCAAGCTGTGTTAAAGTGAGGACTCACCCTCTCGCTGTGTGACTGGCTGTCTTGCATACCAGCCACAAATGCAAATCCATGAATTTTCATTACTGAAACCACAAGGTTAAATTTATGACTCCCAACACCTACTGTATATAGAATATTAAAAGAAATAGCAATTTAAGAGCAGACAGAACAGCTTTCCAGACAGAAGATAGTACATGAAGGAAGATTATCCCATGTTAACAGCAACACATTTGCATTTTGTGATCCTAGGACCTGCTTAATTCTATCACAGGATCCTATGCTGATCTCCTATGTCATGACCCTGTTAGCCCCAGAGGACAACATGAGGCAGGTACATCGTAACGCCTCATTAAATGACTACTGAGGGCCCAAAGGGTGTCTCACTTGCTTTCTAGCTGGGTTCATGCAGAATGCTGGGAAAATCCAGTTCATCATGTTCCCAGGGTGTGCTTACACGTCATAAAGAAACAAACATAACGACAGTCCCTGTTTTCACAGGAAATCTCCGGCCAATGGTCACCTCTTGGGACAGTATTCACTGGCTAGAGATACAAAGATGTGTGAACAATTCCCTATTGTCATCCTTCCAGGTACTACAGCCATGCCACAGACACACAATACTATGTATTAAGCCAATCTGAGACTGTAAGAATAGTTAGCTAGCTCCTGCACACTTCCATGAGGTCTCATTTAGTAGGCTTAAACTCAAGTGAAAAGGCAGGGCATCATAAAAATAATGGCTAAACTTTAATTGGGGCCTGCCCCAAACAAGACAGAGCAGATAATTCAGGCTTTAGAGGGTTGTCTTCTCCCTTTTATTTTCCTTCCTCTCTAATTCCACATCTTCTTGGTCTTTATGCTCTTAAGCTCACAATAGTAAAATTCCCGTATTTCTGGTGCTCTCGTCTCAGTAAAAATGAATGATTAATTTATCCTAAGCCATGACTAATATTAGCTTAATATGCTACAACTCCCATGGATATTTGAATTTTAAAAGAAAATATTTAAGATGCAAGGCAATCAAAGGATTATTGATAAGGAACATTTTACATACATATCACTTGGAAGAAATGAAAGCTATTTCTTCAGAAATATACTTAAAGTGGCCAATCTTAAGAATTAAAAAAGGTGTTAAGTGAGTAACATTTTGATAAGCTAGAAAAGGCTGGGATGGGAAGAGGCAACAATAAACAACAGTTAAACAGTTAGAAGCTGTCAGAATTGATTTCTGGGGCATTCCGAAAAGTAAAAAGTAAACATTTTCTCAAACTAGAAGGAAACACTAAATTCTAATTAAGCAAAGTTTATGTACTAGCACTTAAATTTAGTAGTAAAGGTACTTTTAATATTTACATTCATTCAAATATTTCCCTAACATTGGGTATTACAGTCCTAAAGTTGAAAAAAAGAAAAAAGAAAAGATTCCTAGTACTTGGTTGACTACTGTGATAGGATTTTCCCCCTCACCATTCTTTTCACTGGAGAAAAGATCTACCATTGAACTTACAGAACCAGACCATGATGGCGGCCACCTCAATTCAGTTCATCAACCACCAAAGAGGCTGTCTTTGCTAAGGGAGTTATGCTAGCCACCTGACATTGGTTGATGTGGGCATGTTAGTTAAAATTCAGTTCTAAGCTACTGTTTACAAGGTACAGAGTTTCAGTTTTACAAGATGAAGAGAGTTCTGTGGATGGACAGTGGTGATGGTAGTATGACACAAACGGACTTAGCCTTGTATACTTAAAAATGGTTAGGATGGTAAATTTTATGTTATTTGTATCTTATAATAATCTGAAAAAAGTCAGTTATATGCCAAAATGTGTCTTTTAAATCTTCATAAATGAAGTTTCCTAGATCTTCACTTCTCTGGGGGAGCTAGTATGTCTAATGATCAAAAACATACACAGTACCTTAGGTACAGGTATACTCATTATCTAGGCAGAACTGTTTTTCTCTCCATCCAAAACATCATCCTTTCCGGTGCCACAGATAAATTCAGAAACTGAAATCTCTGATTTTGGCAGTACCAGGAGACTGGCAAATCTAGCTAGTAGAATATTTTCAATTTTTTTACACTTGACTAAAGCAACATGCAGTTTGAGATATATTCTACCTTTGAAAATAGCTGTGTAAATGGAGATAACAAATGATAGTGCACATTGGTGTTAAGAACCTTGTGAGACATCTTGTACTATCCTCAGAATAGCTTTCTCTATGGTACAGAGACCCAAGCAAATGCAACGTAAATGAATACAACATCTACCATAAACAGTGTTTCCAGAAGCCATATTAATCTTTATAGAACTTCCAATATAGTTTCAAGTAACTTTGTTCTCTTCTCAACCTTCACACCCTTCTACCTTATTTATCATAATCCATCCGAATTCTTAGGTGTTCATCTTCTAGCACTATTTTTTATTTGATTCAAAATAGCTCTTCTTGCCTGTCACTGATAGAATTATGAAATTTAAAATTTCTGGAGAGTTCTCTCCAAAGTTAATGGATTGAGATGATTACCGAGTTCCAGGAGAGCACCCTTGGAGAGACACAGGAAAATCTTACCTTGTTTGCTCCAAGGGATGCTGAAAAAGGTTACTAGCTTTCATAGAAAATAGCTTCTAGATGGCCCTCCCAAATTTCCTTGGGGTTCCAAATTTTGGATACTAAGATAAGGACAAAGCAAGCAGAGTTCTCCTTGGCCAGCAGCATGATGTTATCATAAATAGAGCAGGCAGCAAATAAACAGGCAACCAAGGATTCCAAAATGCCACATGCAGTATCTCTTTTATTTAGTCTGATCATACATGACAGGAAAAATAGGACCTTATTCAAAGATTTGAAAAGAAATGAAGTTGTTTTACTGAGTTAAAGTTAAAATGGCATATATTGCTTTTCATTAAAGCAATAAAAGACGACTTTTAAATTCTAAAACTAAACACCTTCAAGTTTTTATCAGAAAAAGTGTTTTCAAAATTATTTTTTTTTTGTAGACAGAGTCTTGTCCTGTTGCCCAGACTGGAGTGCAGTGGCATGATTACGGCTCACTGTAGCTTTGAACCCCGGGGCTCAAGCAATAGTCCTACCTCAGCCTTCCGAGTAGCTAGGACTACACAGGTGTGCACCACCATGCTTAGCTAATCTTTAAAATTTTTTTGTGAAGACAGGGTTTCACTATGTTGCCTGATCTTGAACTCCTGGGCTCCAGCACTCCTTCTGCCTTAGGCTCCCAACACGCCGGCATTCCACAGCAACTGGCCCCAAATTTTTTTAAAAAAGGAAGCTTTAATGAAAATTATTACTGCTTAACTTTTACTCTGGTTTACTGTAGTAAACACAGAATTAGTTAAAGTAAGAGGAACTACTTACGGGCATATCTGAATTCATATGAAAACTGCTGTCTTTAGCTCTGTCCTCACTAAATGCTTCAGAATATGAATATAAATCATTTCCAAAGAAGTTATATACTATACAGTAAACATTTCTGCTAGGTTTATAAATAAACCTTAATAATTATGCAGGCTGATCCAATAATAAACACACTCAAAGGTGTGTCAGCCTCTGAAACAAGTAATATGCTGGCTAGGAGCACATATTCTAGATCCAGATTGCCCTGAATTTGAATCTCATCTCTGCCATTTACTAGTCGTTTGTCTTTGGGCAAATTATTTAAATTTTCTATGCCTCAATTTCCTATTCTGTAAAATAGAGATAATAGCATCTACACCTCATATGAGGCATAAATGTGTTACTTGTAAAGTACTTATAATAGTGTGTGGCACGTAAAGCTAAAGAAGTATTTGTTAAATAGAAGCTCAGAACAAATTCCATGGACACAGAGGTATTTTATGCACCATCAACTTGAGTAGTTAGAAAAGCTATGGTTTGGCCATTTCAAGCACTCATGAATGCAGCAGATACACAGAACCAAGAGATGTTACAGTTTAAGAAGCAAAGCCATTCTCAGCGGGCTAGGGTGTGGGGAAAAGGGGCAAAGCTTAAAAGCCAACCTATGGGAGACTGACTGGAAATCGAAGAGCTGGAATCAGAGCGCTTTATTTTACTCCCAGGATGGTGAACTAGAATAAAAAATATGTAAACACAAAGAAACAGAGACAGGGCAGGAAATGCAGAAACTAGTCAAGAAAGACAAATTGGCAGACAGTTGGGGAGTCTCCTGTGCACCCACATGCAGCTCTGCTAACAGGAGAAAGGCAAGGACACAGCTGAAGAGGATTTAGCAATTGGAACTGCTCATCTCTTCCCTGTTGCAGTCCCACACATCCCCTAGCCGCAGGTGCCACCACTCATATGCTCATATTAAATTGACAGTTTCCTTATGTTTCTGGGCTGGTAGGCCAGTCTTCCCTCATTTAGCAGAAAGACACCCCATATACTCCATGGTCTTGCTTAGGAGGCCACCTGTCTTAGAAGTGAATTGGTTCACATGTAGGTGTCTTTATCCTCCCTCCTGGTCCAGGGGGCTCACCAGTTTTTCCCTGTATGAGAAGGGCCTACCACTCTCCCTGTCAGTCAGTCACAGGAATTACAGGCAAAGAGATCTGAGGCACTAAGAGGGAACCTAAAGGGCTTCACCAGGCTCCTTTCTAGGATACTGTTAATTTAATACCCCAAACGTAAACATTCGAGTAACACCAATACATTCTTAATTCTCATTATTGCATTCCTCTACACCTACCTCCCCAAATAGCATCAACCTCTTCAGTTTTTCTCCCTGGCCTATGCTGGCACGCCTGAGTTCAAATCTGTGCTAGTGGGATGACATCTGGGCAGCTTAACAAATAAAAAGCAGACAGACCCCACCATCAATGCTTCCTGTAAGCATAAAAGAACACTGCTGGGGCCGTACCTAACATGTAATTCATGCTCAGAGTGGTTCCTTACCTCGGCAGGGATCATTTTTCACTAAAAATTCATCCAAGGCCATCCATCCTCCACCAACGCGGACCATCACGGTACTGCGCAGAATACGGACCAGCCGCAACTGCTGAGAATCCCCAAACTGTAGAATCAAAAGGAAATTTAATTAATAAACACATCTTAAAGCTGATCTATATTTTGCTCCCAAAGCAGACTGTATTCAGACAGGAATGACTATTTGATAGCTAAGGGAGAATTTTTAACTCTCACAGTTTTGCATTTTTATATATTTCACGAAAGGATTTTAAAAACAGAAAAGCAGGAATACCAACTAAAGATCAGTGTCTTGATATACTTTTTTTTTTTCCCCCGAGACAGAGTTTCACTCTTATTGCCCAGGCTGGAGTGCAATGGCATGATCTTGGCTCACTGCAACCTCTGCCTCCTGGGTTCAAGTGATTCTTCTGCCTCAGCCTCCTAAGTAGCTGGGATTACAGGTGTGTGCCACCATGCCTGGCTAATTTTTGTATTATTAGTAGAGATGGGGTTTCACCATGTTGGCCAGCCTGATCTTGAACTCCTGACCCCAGGTGATCCACCAGCCTCGGCCTCCCAAAGTGCTGGGATTACAGGCATGAGCCACCGTGCCCAGCCGAGATAGTTTAGATACTTTCTATTGGGATAAAATTAACTTTTCATGGTCACACCACTGCCTCTGCACCAAAAGGAGAGGTAGGAAGACAAAGTGAGTTAGGTCATTTGATTTTTTTAAAAGAGATTCTGCCCAATTAAAAATCCATCTTCTTGGTATGCTAATTTGTTTTCCTAAAAAAAAAAAGATGGTGGATGTCAACATCTGAATACAGTATGCTTAAAAGCTAAATGGAAAATAGCAAATACTATTTCAAGCCTTAAGGAAACCTTTGCAAAGCATCATTATTACAAGCTTAGAAGAAAATTTGATTTTCTGCATCAGATTTTCAGAAATAAACCCTAAGTATTTGCAAATTGCAGTGCCACCAGCAAAAAAGTTTCTTCAGCTGAACAAATGATTAAGTCATATTTATACTAAAACTGAGTTGAAGCAATTAAAAATTGCAGCTCCCATGATTATGAATAGTATTCAATAATCATTTTAGATGCTAAAACAAGCATATTTCTGATTATTTATGTTTTCCCTTTTTTCTTGCCCAAACATTCCTACTTCCCAGCTCTATGTTAACATTTGGAGTTTCTCATGGCATAAATTACCCTCTTTCCAAAATGAAGAAAGGAGCAACAAAAGAGAAGTATGCAAAGTTTCCAAAACAAACAAACATTTGGTTGGAGAAATGGAATTCCTAAAATTATTTAATTCAAGGGTTCCTTGGGTACGGAGGTGGTAGGATTTCAAAGTTATAAAGGACAACTGTAACTCTGAAACAAGGCAGAAAAACTGAAAATGCAAAAAAGGATATATGAGGTCACATTACCATCCTCCCTCAAAATTAATATTTGTGGTAATTTTCCATATTCCTTAGCTGCTCTGACTCAAATGCACTATTTGCATGAGCAAGGCGACTAAAAAATACTGTATCCTCCCTCCCAGCCCTTTACTTTGAAAATAAAAGTAGTCCCACACTTCTGTCTGATACAATTTAAACATGTTTATACAAAGTGACTACAGCAAAAGCACTGTGTGGTGGTGGTAGCAGCACTGAACCCAGACTTGAAAGAGAATACATGTCCTGTCTTGGGAAGGAAGCTGCCCCACTCCCCGGCTCTGTGAGAGCCCCCTTCAGAAGCTGGGCCCCACAGGTGAAAATGGGAAGCCCCGTGGGAGCAGGTTCTGGGAGACAAGGAGGATCCCACCCAAGAGCAGCGCTGGCCTGAGTCACTGAAAAGGGTTTTCTCTGGATGGGTGACAGGCAGGGAGTATGCACCTGCATGTCTGCCAGGGTGAATCAGGAAGGAACCCTGGGAGTTCTTTATTCTTGGAATATTGTGTACTATAATTTATCACTCCATTTATTTCATGTTTCCTCCCCTCCTTAATTTCTAACTAAAGCTCTCTTTTAAAGATTCTAACTTGTTTCTGGCAAAGCTATTGGGGAAAGGAGGTTTGACCAAGCCAGCAGACAGTATAGCTGGGGAAGTTGAGGCCAGAGTCATGAGTGGTGGGAAGGGTTATGGCAGCTCTAAAAATGGAGACCTGTGCACACCTGGTAGGACAGGGATGTCACTGAGGCAAATAACTCAGAATAAGAGTCCTAAGGGGCAGTAACTGTTGTTTCTACCTTTTAAAAGGAAAACCCCTTACAGGGACCTGTGTTTTTGCAGTAGCTGACATTAGCCATGTGAGAGTAGGCATGTGACCTTTGAGGCCTCAGGTGCCTGTGTATAAAATGAACTTCACATTTCTGTTCCCAACATTAGAACTCATCTGACTCTCTCCTGGTCAATGGAGCAGTAGAGGAGGGTGTCAGCATTCTTCAAAGGCACCCTAGCATTCACACATAGTCATTAGCAAATATGCATATTGGACACTCTCAAGCAATTATTATTTTTTAAAGCCAGTTTGTTCTCATCTTTACTTTTTTTTCCTCTTATCCCCTGTTCTTCCCACTGGCCTAGAACATTACTATAGTGACTTGCAAGGTCTGGGATGTTTGAGGGCCTCAAATCAACTCTTAGGATTTATAATTTCCTATCAGAGAGACAGATTTTACTCATGCAACTTCCTTCCACATTGGAGGACACAGGATCCCAGAGCACTCAAAAAGATCTGAAAGGTTAGCGTTACCAAGTGGAGTCAAAGCATGCAATGTTTTTTCCAAGTCTAATTTGATCCCATTAAATCTTGGCTCACTGGCCATAATTGGCATACTTCAGGCCATGGCCAATTATGATCTCCACACTACAATTCTCAGGTACCGTATAATTATAAAATGTTAAGTGTAACTAACTACAAATATTAATAAGATATTTAAACAGTACTGAAGTTCTTCAGGAATTGACTTACCATACACTGCAAAATTTATTAACTGTCAAGAGATTCTAACATAAATAAGAACTGTGCTGTTTGGTAATCTGACTTCTAACACAGAAGTACAAAACCAGGCTCTTTTTAGAAGTGGAATGGATTGATACCATAGCTTCAGTTTCCTTCATTTCATCTCCTTTATAAAAAATTATATTCTTTTGCTGCTAAGACAGCTTTGCAATGCTGGTCCTGTCAGCAGTTTCTCCACTTGGTAAGACAACCAGGTGTGACCCAGGCATGCTTCAGATTACATCCTCTCCCCATAGCAAAGAACAGGCAGCATTAGCTACACAGACCATACCCATTGAGAAGGAGAACATTGCAAGGCACACTGTACCTGATTGCCGAGGAAGAACTACACACAGTAAGAGTAAAGGATGGAGGAAAAGGAGCGGGAAAAAAAAGAGAACATTTTGTCAAATTAACACTAAGGAATGAAAATCATATCATCACGTTCTTCTGGCAAAGTGACACGCACTGAACATATTCTTACCAAGCTCCTGCCAAAGGAATGTGGTTTTAATTTTAATTATTATTATTTTTTGAGAGACTTGCTCTGTTGCCCAGGCTGGAGCACAGTGGCAAAATCTTGGTGCACTGCAACCTCTGCCCCTAGGGTTCAAGCAATTCTCCTGCCTCACCCTTCCCAGTAGTTGGGATTACAGGCGTGAGCTACCAAGCCTGGTTAATTTTTGTATTATTAGTAGAGGCGGTGTTTCACCATGTTGGCCAGGCTGGTCTCGAACTCCTGGCCTCAAGTGATCCACCTGCCTCTGCCTCCTAAAGTGCTGGGATTATAGGCATGAGCCACCATGCCTGGCCAGGGATGTGGTTTTATAAATTACGAACTAACTCTCCACTCTATGTTGTTCTTGTTAAATTCATTTCTCTCACAGGTAATTAAAAACAAGAAAACAAAACCCATCAAGCAAGCATAAGATTACCTGGAGCTTTATTAACTAAATGCCCTGAGTTAGATTAAAGGCAGATTCACCCAGCACTCCTCTGGAAACTCTAGCATGGGGTGGATTTGGTGTACTTTGAGGACATTTTGGGTATACTAATGAAACACGGATCTTCCTGTGTTTCTTACTCAGTGCGATCTAACATGGCCATCTAAATCCTCTTTGCCAATAGTAGATTTTTCTTAGGACTTTAGAAAATCTTGATGAGCTGTTAATGTATTTTAGGAGACCTGTTTCCGATCCTTCTATGCCCCTGGCCCTGGTCCCAAAAGAAGCTAAAACACAGGTATAGTTCACTGTCAGTTATGGCCACACCTATCATGGCTTTCCAGGGAAGACCACTGAGCCTAACGTCTCCTCAGTGCTCCCGGGCCCCATGTGTAGCACAACTCAGAGCACGCAGTGTCTGTTGGGGCTTCAACAGAGTTTCCCCAGGCCTCTGTAGCCTGGGAGCCACTCAGGCTCACTATGACCAACTCTTTGGGAGTAAGTGGTCAGTCATTAGACATAATTGTATCCAAAGGTACCTTCATCCCCCTAAAGATTTTATCAGATGTGAAGTGACAGCTCTGAAATATCTCCTATCTTGAAACTCAAATACAAACTACTATCTAGCTGGATATGGCAATAGTTTTCAGACGGAACAGGGTACCTGACACCTGGCATCTATAGAGATGAGGTCAGAGAGTGACCACAGCTCAAGTCCGACAGGCTCTGGGTCTCCCAGCATCAAGAGGAAAAGGTGGGATCAGCCACATATGAGAAACCACCACCACAAAGGACTGGTTTTTCTCTTCCTTACCCGGTATTTATTCTCTCCAATCTGCTCCACCTGAAACCTTTTTGCACATTTGCACTGAGCCACTTGTCTTGTAACCTATTGGTTGTGAACAAAAAGAAATGTGTAAAGTGTAGAGCAACACTTCCTATTCAGAGAAACAAAGAGTTTTACACATGAACAGGGAAGCTATTCATTATTTACTTTTTAGGCATTTCAGGCTTTTGACATATGCATTTATCTTCTGTTTCAAATTAGTATATGTTCCTCTTACTAAGTGAACTAATTGAGACACTGAGAAAGAAAAGGCAAGAAAGAAATTCCCAAGTGACTATACAACACACTCTTTATTCCTGCTTCAAAATACCTTCAGAGAAAAGTGCTAATATGCATGCATCAAAATCAAATTATTAATAAAGCAAATTATGAACTTCTTTGAATTTCAACCTAGGAGCCCAAGATCCCCTGGAAGTCAGTCCTGGTGTGTTCCAGGGTCACTCCCAAGACCTGTCCCAGCACCTCTCCCTTCCCAAGATCTGTTATCAACAGACACTAGGATTTCTAGGTGGGACTAATAAATTTGCTACTTTCAATGTGGTAGTTTTTAAAAAGGCAGAAAGCATAATGGGTATATACCATTTAAAACATTACACTTTACCCCCCGTTTAAGCATTTATTTTTATTTTTTGAGACAAGCCTTGCTCTATTGCCCAGGCTGGAGTGCAGTGGCATGATCACAACTCACTGCATCTTTGACCTCACATGCTCAAGGGATCCTTCCACCTCAGTCTCCTGAGTCGCCAGGACTAGAATCATACTACTTTGCCCAGGCTGGTTCCGAACTCCTGGGCTCCAGTGATCCTCCTGCATTGGCCTCTCAAAGTGCTGGGGCTACAGGTGTAAGCCACCATGCCCAGTCCATTTCAACCCTTAAATGCTACAGTGGTAGACCATTTCCCTAGATTCCAGGTAGCATGCTCAGGAGTGAGATGAGTCTATCCCTAACACAGGACCAGTGAACCAGGATGAGTCCAATGCCCTGCAAAGGTTCTCTGTAAACTTCAGAGCACCACACAGACATGACTCACTTGAGTAACTCATCTAGCCTAAGCTAGAGCTCAGATGTCAGAGATCCTCTGGGACTTTAAAATGCTATCCAAACAGAGATCTCAACACAGAACTACAAATAATTATCTCCCAATAGACAAGTCAAAGGCTAATATGATCACTGAACCCAACCAAGTTCAGGATAGTATAAACCTACAGTCAGAAGTGTACTCAAAATATAATTATTTCCCATACCTCATCTTCGATTTTATCTGCATCAGTCGTTGGTCGATATGCATCCTTGTTGGGATGAAGAGCAGCTACAAATTCATAATAATCAATGTAGCCATCCCCATCTCGGTCAAAAATGTCAGCCACAGCAGTCATCTCTAACTTGGTGGTGGGGAACTCTGGAGAAAAGGAATCACATTTTGAAACATTAAGACATTGAGAGGGCTTACTTGTTTGGATGGCGGTTACAGAACCATTTTTCAATTTTTTTTTGAGACAAGGTCTTGCCCTGGTGCCCAGGCTGGAGTGCAGTGGCATGATCTTAGCTCACTGCAACTTCCGCCTCCCAGGTTAATTATCCTGCCTCAGCTTCCTGAGTAGCTGGGATTACAGGCACACACCACCAAGCCTGACTAATTTTTTTTTGCATTTTTCATCGAGACAGGGTCTCACCATGTTGGCCGGGCTGTTCTTGAACTCCTGGCCTCAACTAATCCACCCATCTCAGCCTCCCCTCCTGGCCTCAAGTGATCCACCCATCTCGGCCTCCCAAATTGCTGGGATTACAGGCGTGAGCCACTGCACCCGGCCAGAAATACTTCTTAAGAGCAAAAAAAATTTATGTCTTGATTTTTCCTGAAAAGTATTACATATCCACTTACAGGCTCCCCTACTGCAAATGCAACAAAAAGAAGGTGATATTCCACATTTCAGATATACCAAAAGGCATAAACATAATATTACAACCTCCCACAGACCTACCACTCAAGAATATACTTATCTGCCCTACAAATATTGGATGCTCAGATTGTCTCAGAACAGTGACAGTTTGACATTAATAGCGTGAAGTTTTCCTGTTTAGATTATTGTCTTAGATTCTCGACAAATTGCTATACAAAGGGAAATGTGAATATTTATAGTAGTCATGGTGATTTACTAAAACATAAACCAAATCATATTGCTTCCCAACTGAAAACCTCTGGTTACCCGCTGTCTTTTTTTTTTTTGAAACAGAGTCTCACCCTGTTGCCCAGGCTGGTGTTCACTGGCATGATTACAGCTTACTGCAGCCTTGATCTACCGGGCTCAGGTGATTTACCTTAGCTTCCCAAGTAGCTAGGACCACAGGTGTGCCACCATGCCGGCTAACTTTTGTATTTTTTTGTGGAGATGGAGTCTATGTTGCCTAGGCTGCTCTCAAACTCCTGGGCTCCAGCAATCCTCCCACCTCTACCTCCTAAAGTGCTGGAATTACAGGTGTGAGCCACAGCACCTGGCCAGCTTCAGAAAGACTGTTTAGCCAGAATATCACAGGTTCTACAAAGGGCAAGAAATCCAGGTGTGACCCATGTTTGAAATGATGACTAGACTCACTGGATGCCAAAATGCCATCGATAAACTCCTGACGTGTTATCTTCCCATCCTGGTCCTTATCAATGCGCCGGAAGAAATCCATCACTCGAGACTTTTTGTGATTCATCCAACGCATATACTTTTTCCTCCAGACATCAAAGTCAAAGTTGGCAAATTCCTTCAGCTACATAGAAATCAGAAGTGTCAATAAGATTTATTATTTGGGCCCTCAAAAGCTGCCCAGAGCATATGCAAACTTTCAGACATTCAGTAAAGCCATGCAGGCCTTCCAGGGGCATCAACAATGCAATCTATGTGACTGCTGCTTTTGTGAAGGCACATTCTGGCTCCTTCACTTAAAGCCATGACTATTTACATGAGCTGTGGTATAATGGAATAGCAAGAAAAACAATAACTGAACAACCACTATGGAAAATATGGAGAACACAGAATGAGAATGGGTGAAGCCAGCCTTGCTTTCCCTTTGGGCTTTTCAAAGGATCACTCTGTTAGATGCAAGGGAATGGATTCTAACCCAGAAGGGAGGTCCTTAGCACTCCTCAATTACATTGTTTACATAATCACACACAGGGATCACATTATGAGGCTCGTGTTTACCACTATCTTCTGAGATTTCAATGAGAAAATCTGAGTTCTGGATGGAAGCAATAGGAACCCAGCGTTGTATCCAAGCATGTTTCTTTGGAGTGGCACCAGAGAGAGCAAATTGCCCATCTGACTTCCATGTTAAATATTTGGCCTTGATGGAAAACAGCAGGCCTATGCAGTGGGTAAGACAGTTTTCAGCTACTTAAGTCTATGTTAATGATATACCCTCAAAATGACTTCAACAGTGCAGCAGTTTTCCCCTGGTCTTTCAAACTCCAAAGTTAGAAGGAATGGGGGAAAAAAGCACCAAGAACCCAATAAGCTTAAAAGTCAACTGACTTACGGAAAAAATTAAAAACAAAAACAAAAACACAGAACACTCACTTCCAGGCAAAGCTGCTTTGATATGCACAAATAAAAAAATACAAAAGACATTAGAGGCTTGCTTAGAAACTAGGAAGCATAGTTCTACTATATTTTTTTATACTGGGTAATGACACTTCAAAATAAATGTGCTTTTCATGATCTAGTGAAGACTAACAAAATAACAAGATCATTAAAAATTACTCCTATTTCATAACTGTGTAGCATATATTTTTACATGAAAGGCTCAACAATTGTCATTTTTGTGCTGTGCCACGTATCTGGAGATAAATTTCCAAAGTTCTGTTCCTAATTCCTAACCACAGCAAGATGCTGAGGCAGATCAGGTCCTGGCCCTCATAGACTGGCTGTTCTCTTGCTTTCCACACCTAGAAGCTTCAGCTTACTCTGTCATAAATGGTTTTCTTACAAATGTGTCTTTTCTCATTCAGGGGCATCAAGGAACGAGTACTTGCTTGGTATGGGTCTATTTCTATTTGTGAAGAACTAAGTTAAGGCACACAGTTCACAGTAAGAGAGCCTCAGAAGGGCTGTGTTTCACTTTGCTTCAGGGAAGGCCACTCAGCAGCACATTACCTCCTCTAGCCGATCCAAGGCATCGTTCAGCTTCCTCTGCCGATCCAGTGCTAACAGCCACACCTGTTGCCAGCGGGCAGAAAGCTGGTTGATCCGTGGGTTTTTTGCTTCAGATTGTGAAAGGATTGGCATGGGAGGAGGGGTTGGCTGACTTAAGGTTTTCCCTAAAAGGAAAAATAATCACAAGATTAGAACAGCTGGTTACTACACAAAGAGAAATAGCTGTATGTATAAACTTAGGAGATCTTTAGACTAATATCTAGTCTGAAACTGAGAAAAGAAATATAGGACTTGGCAACATTTAGATACAGAGGTGTACTAATTCCAAAAGTATTGATCCTCTCAGAACGTGCTTACCTGCTGCATATAGATCTCTAAGCAATTGTGTCCTACCTTAGTGAGCTGAGGACATGTTAATTAAAAAAAGCAACATATTCTGTAGGAGCTGTCTTATTTTTGATTAAATTAGTGCAAACCAAATGTAAACAGCTAGTGCTGATAACCAAAACAATGGAAAGGCCACTGTTAAAGAATAAGCTTAACCACCTCGTAATTTCATACCAATCCATGAAAATACGGAGTATAGCTACTGACTGTCAATGTAAGAAAAGTGAGTTTCAAAAAAAAAAGAGATTTTGGTTCAAAACCAGCATGGTTTTTGAAAATGGAATAAACATTTTTTGACAGGCATTTGGAAAGTGCTCAACTTCAATTAGCAGGAATGAAGCATCCTAACACAGGGGGCTGGAAACATACTGCCTCCGCTGCGGGATTTCTCTATGAAAGGTGCGTGAGTAGGCTCTATGCTTTTCCTTTTGTATGTCTTGGTGACCCGGTCCACATCAGGCTGTTTGCGAGTCATCTCCTCCATAAATGTCTGTTAAACACACAAAAAAAGGAAAAAGAGTTAAAATTTTATTGGACTTAAGTGGAGTCAGGCAATGTCTTACTAACAAAGGCCAGGCTGATTACATATTGACCAAGTGACAGATGCCCTTGCATGCTCTATCACTCCTTTTAAGACGCTTGATTGAAGAAGGTACTTTATCAGGTACTAAGGACCTGAAGGAGTAGACAGGGACTCTGACTTCAAGGAGCTCACTGATGAGTGATAAAAGCCAAGGAATCAGAGCACTGAGTGTCATACAGGGAGGCAAAGGAAGAGCTAGGATGAATACTTTACAGCCTGTGGTGGCTAGAAAGGCTGCCTAGAGGGCTGGTGCCTGAGCTGAGTTACTGAGGGATATAGTTTGGATATCTGTCCCCTCCAAATCTCATGTTGAAATGTGAATTCCAATGTTAGAAGCGGGGTCTGATGGGATATAATTGAGTTACGGGGGCAGCCTTGGTGCCCTCCCCATGGTAATGAGTGAGTTCTTACTGTTAGTTCACATGAGAGCTGGCTGTTTAAAAGGAGCCTGCTATCTCTTCCTCCTCCTCTCTCTCCCCCTCTCTTGCCATGTGACACACTGGCTCCCCTTTGCCTTCCACCATGATTCTAAACTTCCTGAGCCCCTCACCAGAAGCAGATATTGGCACCATGCTTCCTGTACAGCCTGTAGAACCGTAAGCCAAAACAAACCTATTTTCTTTATAAATTACCCAGTCTCAGGAATTCCTTTATAGCAATGCAAATGGACTGACACACTGAGGAATGAAGAAATAGTCAACAAATGGTGGGAGGGCAGTCCTAGAAGAGGGTGCAACCTAAACAGAGCCAGAGATGCCTGACAGTGCTGTGACCAGTGCTTCCACTCATTGGCTCTGCAGAGGATGCAATCAGAGGACTGGCAAGAGGCAGGCAGGAGACAGATCACAAAAGGCTTCTGTGTCAGGCTAAAAATTGGCCATTTATTCTGAGATGGGGGGCAGCTGAAGGATTTCGATCCAGGGAAGAGACAAGATCAGATCTATGCTTTCGAGCTACCACTTTGGCTTCAGTGTAGAAGGTGGAGTGATGTGAGTGGGGGCAGGGGGGAGTGTGGGATGGGGAGTGGCTAGCAGTGAGAAGACAGGTCAAGAAATCACTGCAGTAACTGAGGCAAAACATGGTGAGGGCCAGAGCCAGGTCAGGAAAGATGGAGCCAAGAGGTATTTTGAAAGTAGGACTGACAAGCTTTGGTGAGTGGCTAGATGTAGGGGGAAGAAGAAAAGGAGTAACTCCAGACATCACAGGCTTCTGAATGAAGAAAGGGGAGGCAGATCTGGAACGGACAAGTGGCGTCAGGCAAGGAGGCAAAGATAAAGTGGAATTTTAGAGCTGCTTCTAGTTTACTGTATGTCTGGACTTTAGGAGATGATGGTGCTGGAGATGAAAAAGATGCAGAAGCTTTATAGGTAATAGCTTATGTTGTTGGACTAGATAAATCTCAGCAGTGTGAGGAGAGCATCAAGAATGAGACATCAGGGAACAACATTAATTAGTAGGCAGGGAAGAGGAACTAGCTAAGAAGGCTAAAAATGAATGGTCAGAGAGATCAGAGGAAAACACAAAGATTAAAGGACATAGAAGTCAAAAGGAAAGTTTTGGGAAGGGATGAAGAGCCAGCTATGTCACATGTCAAACAAAATAAAGACTGAAAAACCTCTGTTGGATTTAGTGGATTTAGCCAGTGGAATGTGACCAGAACAGTGTCAGCCAGACCATAGGGACCTGGGGAGTGATGAGAAAAAAGGAGATGAGATAGGGAACAAGAAGCGTAGATGAAAATGGAGGGAGACAACACAATGGTAACTTGAGGGGAAGACTGGGTTGGAAGGGCATGTCTGGAAGCTTTAGAAGAAAGAGTAAACAGGGAGACTGAAGACACAGGGGAGCGGGGAAAACAGAAAGGAGAGGAACTGAATAAGAAGAAGATAATCTCTCAGAGAGGAGGTGTCAATATAGGTACATCCCATAGGAAGGACAGGTGCTCCTCAACTTACAACAAAGTTACACCTTGATAAACCCATCGTTAAGTTGAAAATATCACACACCTGAACTATGGAACATCATAGCTTAGCCTGGCCTACCTTAAACATGCTCCAAACATGTTAGCCTATAGTTAGGCAAAATCATCTAACACAAAGCCTATTTTACAATAAAGTGTTGACTATCTCAGGTAATCAAAGTGAAAGACAGAATGGTTGTATGGGTACTCAATGTGAATGGTTTGTTTGTTTTTTGAGATGCAGTCTTGCTCTGTCACTGAGGCTGGAGTGCAATGGTGCGATCTCAGCTTACTGCAACCTCTGCCTCATTGGTTACAGAGATTCTCCTGCCTTAGCTGCCTAAGTAGCTGGGCTTACAGATGACCACTACCACACCCGACTAATTTTTATATTTTTAGTAGAGACAGGGTTTCACCGTGTTGGCTAGGCTGGTCTCAAACTCCTGACCTCAAGAGATCTGCCCGCCTCAGCCTCTCAAAGTGCCGGGATTACAGGTGGGAGACACTGCTCCTGGCCTTGAACTGAACGGTTTCTACTGAATACGTATAACCTTTGCACCATCATTAAGTGGAAAAACTGTATAGTCAGTTCTCACTTGCAGGGTTAATTGTTTATATAAACTAAAAAGACCATTATAGTCTCCAATATAACTAATCATCATTCACGCTTGAATTCAATGTAAATAATCATGGTTAAAAATGGTATTTGCCTTACTTATAGCCATTACTGGAGATAGTGAAAAAGAAAAAAGAAAAAAAATGGTATTTGCCTCTTAAGGACATATTAGATATATTATGAAGATAGCTCAACTGAACTTTCCCTCATTGTTTAGTCTGATGTGCACCTTCACTGATCACTAGATTCATGCGAGAGAGTTTCTGAACCAGATATAATGGGGATAGACCAGTGGGCCCTTGGCTCAGATGATGGTCAATAAAAACAAGCTGTGGCAGGCAGGCTTCTCCAAGAAGGCCCCCAAGATTCCCACTCCTAGTGTGTATACTTTATGTAATCCTCTTCTCTCGAGTGTGGGCAAATTACGGAATATTCACTCCTTTAATTACATTTCATTCTCCATTACATTTCAAAACTCCATATAGCACCTTGGACAGTTTCTCCTGCTGGCTGCGTGGCTAAGACCTGAGGGGGCCTCTAGGAGCCAAGAGCAACTCCTAGCTGAGAACCGGCGAGAAAGTAGAGACCTCAGTCCTACGTCTACCAGGATCTGGATTCTGTCAACAACCTTAGTGAGGCTAGAAGAGGACCCTGAACTTTAGATGAGACTGTAGTACTAGCTGACACCTTGATTTCTGCCTGGTGAGACTCCAGGAACACCTAGTTAACTCATGCCCAGGTATCTTGACACACAGAAACCACGAGGTAAGTATGTCTTGTTTTAAGGTGCTAAGTCTGTGGTAATGTGTTAAGCAGCAATTTAAAAACAAATATGCAGGGCAAAGGAGTTGGTATCCATGACCAACACAGAAACCACCAGTGACCACACAGTGAGGTTAAGACACCTGATGCTCAGCAATAAGGGCTTTCACTCGGTCAATATTCTGTGGGATTGGCTCCTGATCCCGCTGAATGAGGGTGGTCTCAGCCCACTGGATCCATGCCAGAAGTTCTTCCAGGAGCTCGGCATTAGCCACCAGTTCTGACAGAGCCGTTTCAAGACGCTGCTGGTGCTGCTTAGCCCATGTGAGGACCTGCGGAAAAAGAAGAAAACCATGGCCTCTTTCAGTCAAGCATACCCTTTTGTTTCCAAAGCCCTTTTTCATCTGATTTTCACAATGACTTTTTATTTTTATTTATTTTATTTTTTTTGAGACATACCCTGGCTCTGTCACCCAGGCTGGGGTGCAATGGCACAATCTTGGCTCTCTGCAACCTCTGCCTCCTGGGTTCAAGTGATTCTCCTGCCTCAGCCTCCCAAGTAGCTGCAATTACAGACTTGCGCCACCATGCCATGGCTAATTTTATATTTTTGTAGAGACAGGTTTCACCATGTTGCCCAGGCTTGTGTTGAACTCCTGAGCTCAGGTAATCCACCCGTCTCAGCCTCCCAAAGTTCTAGGATTACAGGCATGATACTCTATTCCTAGCCAACACAATGACTTTTTTTTTTTTTTGAGACGGAGACTCACTCTGTTACCCAGGCTGGAGTGCAGTGGTGCGATCTCGGCTCATCACGATCTCCGCCTTCCGGGTTCAAGTGATTCTCCTGCCTCAGTCTCCCGAGTAGCTGTGATTATAGGCCCATACCACCATACCTGGCTAATTTTGTATTTTTAGTAGAGATGGGGTTTCACTATGTTGCTCAGGCTGGTCTTGAACTCCTGACCTCATGATCTGCCTGCGTTAGCCTCTTCAAAGTGCTAGGATTACAGGCAAGAACACCCAGCCCTAACATAATGACTTTTTAGAGGAGAGACCACCCAAACAGTCAAGAGGCTTCACTATTACCCCAGTAACAGCTGGGATAAGAGCTGGAATAAAATAGCCCTTCTGAAAGCAAATCTTATATAGCTGTTCCTTGGTATCCACGGGAGACTGGTCCCAGTACCACCTGTGGATACTAAAATTTATGCATACTCAAGGTCTGTAATTGGTTTTGTGGAATCTTGAAAAGTCTGCCCTCTGTATACATAGGCTTTGCTTCTTGTGAATACTGTTATTTCCTATCTGTGTTTGACTGTGAATGTGGGCCCCACCAACATGGAGGGCTGACTGTATTTACCGAATATCTGCATATAAGTGGACCTGTGCAGTGGAAACACATGTTATTCAACGGTCAGCTGTACATCCTGTTAAAAGTTATTCCCAGGAAGGAGGGGACACTACACACAACATGTCCACTGGAAGTCACCATTAACATAGCACTATGCCAACACTACTCCTCTAGGTTGCCACACATTACGAAGAAAAGTTTTTACTAAAATGCTAACTGTATTTGCTGAGATATTCACAGTGAGTGAAAGATTCCTTATCTGGGGGAAAAATACTATACTATAGTGATAGTTTACTGGGTGTGTGCAGGCCTCCTCTGAACTTAGGGACTCACCTCCTCAAAGCGAGCTCGGATGATGGTGATCCAGTGTTTGATTGTCGTGATGCAATCGGGGTGGCAGACAGCCAGGATGACTTCTCCCATGGCTACCGCCGAGTTAACATCCACTCGCTTTTCTTCCACTTTCTTCATGAATTCCTAAACAAAAAAGATTTGAAAACAAAAACTTACGAAGTCTACATTAACAGCACTGTTAGTTTACACGGAGGGGGGAATATTTCAATGTTTTCTTTTTTCTTCATGTGTTGACACAGACCTCTAAATGCCGGTACTTAGTTATCTATGGCATTTTAATTCTAAAAGATATGGGAAGGTAAGGGGTTTACACAAGAATGACTTTCTCTGGTGGAGATGACAACAAAGAATAGGACACACAGAGGTATGCCCCCTTTTTCCTATTTGAGTTACTCTCTCTCTCTTTTTTAATTCCATTTTTCAGTTATTCATTTCATATTGGTAAACATATTTGTATTGGAAAAATATAATTGTAAAAACGATAATATTTTGGATCTACTACTAAAAAACAAAACAAAACAAAACAAAAAAACCCATAATATTTAAAAAATACCCGTAACAGAATATAACAACAAAACCAAGATTAAAATCTCTGGGTGGATAAAAATTAAAAAGGGGAAACAACATTTCCCACCTCATTAAGACAGACTGAGACCCCAGATACCGCACCATATTCTATAGCTTTGTAAGTGGTTCTGGGGGATCAGATCAGGGCCTCAAGCTGGTAATATAAGGAAAGGCAAACAAAAGCATATGCAGGTGAGGAGTAAAGAAGATGAAATAGTCCACACTTTAAAAAATATATAATACTATCTTTTTAAAACTTGTTTACAACCAACATGTATTACTTTTGTAAGACTAAATGAATGAATGTTAATGTTTAAGGTGTCACAAAAGCCATCAGTCACTTCCCTCTCCATTCCTGCTAAACCAGTGAGCTAGGCCCACTCTGGTTTTGTTCCTTTTCAAGTGAGTTCTTGTATTTCCAAGAAAAAGTTGCTTTCATTTAGTGGCAGGCAGCCCTCATGGGGGTGGATAGCATGAGGTCACAAACCCCCAAGGCTGGATTACCTTATGGGTGTCAATTAGAGTCTGCAGGGCCTCTGTGTCATCGGGAAGTGCTCCCCGAAAGCGAAGCGTTTGCTCTGCTTCAGAAAGCCACTCCAACAGCATGTGAACTGTGTCCCGAAACTCTTCTGCCTAAAATAACCAAGCACAAAAGACTGAACTCTCTCTGCAGCCAAGGACCTAGAAACTGGGACATGCCAGGAAAAGGGTCCAGTGTTCGTTCAGACATTTCATGGCCTCATCAAAATTCCACAAAGGTTATCTTTCATTTGTAGCTTTGAAAATCAACTGAATTCAGTATTTCTCAAAATGAATGTTAAAGTCTTATAGAACATTCAGAGTATCAATTTTCAACTCTGTTATGTTTATTTCAAGACTGGCTGGAACAGATTCTCAGAAAAGAAAAACAAAATAAATACATTCAGATCCATCCCTTGGGTTGAAACAGCAAATGTCTCTTACCTGTTTTAAGGCCTGCTCAAGCCGGCTTTGTTTGGAAACAGAGAGTTTACAGACAGTATCCCAGCGAGTGCTCAGTTCCTGGAGCTGCCCTTTTACCCAAGTGGTATCATCTCGACTATTCTCAATTAGCTCTCGCCCTGACCGCTTTAGGACCTGAACAGTTCCTGTTCGCTTTCCCAGTTCCTTCTGGAAAACCTAGAAAAGAAAATAGGAGAATTAGTTTGAGGAATGTTTTGAGTCCAAGAAGAGAAACCCCTGGGAAAGATTAATTTCCTTGGTAGGTTCTAAACTTGTGTAGTTTATGCACAGAGGGAGGCAGAACAATGCATAAGAAACAACCACCAGGCTGGGTGCCGTGGCTTATGCCTGTAATCCCAGCATTTTGGGAAGCTGAGATGAGAGGATTGCTTGAGCCCAGGAGTTCAAGACCAGCCTGAGCAACATGGTGAGACCCAATTTCATTTAAAAAAAAAAAAAAAAAAGAAAAAGAAAAAGAGAAAGAAAAAGAAAAAAACCCACCAGAAGATGTGGCTCTAAATGCTAGCTCAGACATTTAGGAGATACATAATTTTGAAAAGTTGCTTGAGGCCCAGTTTCTTCATCTGTAAAATGGTAACCATCATATGAATGTTTCCAGAATTATGGGAAATAAAAACATATCTGCTGTGCACATAATAAGAATCTGTTGTGGCTGGGCACGGTGGCTCACACCTGTAATCCCAGCACTTTGGGAGGCCGAGGAGGGTAGATCATGAGATCAAGAGATTGAGACCGTCCTGGCCAACATGGTGAAACCCCGTCTCTACTAAAAATACAAAAATTAGCAAGGCGTGGTGGCATGCGTCTATAGTCTCAGCTACTCAGGAGGCTGAGGGAGGAGAATCACTTGAACCCAGGAGGCTGAGGTTGCAGTGAGCCAAGATGGTGCCACTGCACTACAGCTTGGCGACAGAGCGAGACTCTGTCTCAAAAAAAAAAAAAAAAAAAAGAATCTTTTAATTTCAAGGTAAAGTTCAATGTTTTGTGCTGAAACAGGAGGATATTACACAGTTCAACATGACAGGTAGAGATTATGTTAAATATTGCCGTGTGTGGTGTTAGGATTTTTAGGTTCAGAAGTAGTTTAAAAAAATCATTTCCATTTTAGGAGTCAGTGGAAATGGATATCTTACGGGTTTCTCTTGAAATTCAAATTCATTTTGTGACTCAACTGAGAAAAACAAACAGGAAGAGGGGCATCCTTGAAGTGAAGTTTACACACTGCCAAATCTGAATCAAACCAATTTTGATAAATTCTTTGTGAGTAATGCAGAATCTCAGCAATAGTTTGTTTAAACACAGAGCAACTGTCAGCCTCTCTTTCTCCCCTAGAAAGAAAGGCAGAAGGCAGCACGTAGAAGACCCTAGGGCACTGCACTCCATGTAGCCCAGACCTCGCCCCTACCTTGTGTGCATCCATGAGGTTCATGACAAGGTCGAGGTCCCCGTGCACGGGCTGGTCCTCAGCCAGCTGTGGCTCCACCTTGTATAACCAGTCGACCAAGGCCTGCAAAGCATCCATGAACTGACCAGAAAAGAGCAGGGCTTCCTCCAACTTGTGCTGCCTGAGAAATGTACACAAATGCTACCATTCTTAGGGATTCCTTTTATGAATGGCCCACAATTCTGCCTGCTGAAAGGGAATATTGCTTAAACTCTATATAATATAGAGAGTGACTTCTACATTTGAACAGTTAGAGTAAAAAGTGACTAAGAAGAGATGGTGAGACATTGTAAATCAAACCACCCTCTAGAATGGATTAAGGGTAGCACAGGGGACAGGTAGATACACCCTTTGGGCATCTTATAATTCAGTGCCACACAGGCACACCCTAACAACCCCATGTCTGTGTTAATCACTTTATACCATTCCAAATAAAAGATGATGGTTTTGGTAATGATCTAGAGTCAGGAGTTCAACTCCTAGCTCAATATCAGTTGTGTGACCCTAGGCTGTTTCTTCACCTCCTCGAACCTCAGTCACCTCATTTAAAAAAAACCGGTGTACAGGCCAAGTGTGTTGGCTCATGCTTGTAATCCCAGCACTTTGTCAGGCCAAGGTGGGAAGATCACTTGAGGTCAGGAGTTAGAGGGCAATTGCTCCTTGTCTCTATTAAAATAAAAAACCATGGTCGGGCATGGTGGCTCACGCCTGTAATCTCAGCACTTTGGGAGGCCGAAGCAGGCAGATCATGAGGTCAGGAGTTTGAGACTAGCCTGGCCAACATGGTGAAACCTCGTCTCCACTAAAAATATTTTTAAAAGTTAGCTGGGCGTGGTGGCGTGCACCTGTAGTCCCAGCTACTCGGGAGGCTGAGGCAGGATAATCCCTTGAACCTGGGAGGCAGAGATTGCAGTGAGTTGAGATAGTGCCACAGCACTCCAGCCTGGGTGACAGAGTGAGAAGCCGTCACCCAAAAAAAAAAAATAATAATCATAATCAAAAAACATTAGCCAGGCATGGTGGCACAAGCCTGTAGTCTGAGCTACTCAAGAGGCTGACGTGGGCGTATCACCTGAGCCTAGGAGTTGGAGGCTGCAGTAAGCTCTGCACTCCAGCCTGGGCAAAAGAGCTAGACACTATCTCAAAAAGCCAAAAAATAAAATAAAAAAAAGGTGAGGGGGAAAGTACAAATAGGGTAGCAATACTGTAATATTTAGCATGGCATAGTGGGTATAAATAGATAAAAGTACAACTTTTAGAACCAAACTGCTGTGCTTTAAACCTCAGCTCTGCCAGTATAGTAGCTGAGTGACCTTAGGGGGGTTAAGAACCTCTTTGTGATTATTTTCTCATCTGTAAAATAGCACTAAAAGTAGCACCCACCTCGGTGGTTATGAGGATTAAATTATCATAATTGCCGAGCAAAGCTCAGGTATCATTATGGTTAAATGACATAATGCATGTAGAGGCTTTGGAGTGTTCAAGAGCAGTGTATAAGACAGCTGTTGGTATTACACATTGATGATTTACTAATATTTCTGAGTTACCGATCTTCTATTATTGTTGGTTTGATTTTATGGGCCTCTCTCTAATATAGTAAGGTTCAAGTTTAAAAGAAGAATTTTAATATATTTTATTCAAATTACTTTACCATGCTCTTTGAACTAACTGGTGGTGTTAAGATGGTACAAAACCTCTTACTGATACATTAGCTTTATCATCATTTTATAGAATCTGGTAACAGCCTCCTATTTTTGGGATCCCAGTTAGACCCCTGAAGGAGACATTCATGCTCACCGCTCCACAGACTTGCCACAAACAGTATCCCATTTGTCTCTGACTTCTCCTAGGAAATTGTCAAGTTTCTGAGTATCTTCGGAAAGCAAAGTCTTTTCTTTCAGTGCCCTGCCAGTTCTAATTGTGGTATCATACACAGGCTGCTTGCCACCAAGAGTTTTCTGAAACTCCTATGTTTCCAGAAAGAAAAAAAAAAGTGTTAAAAGTCAGATGACATTTTGATTTGGAACAAAAGAATCTGAATTTTCAGACTAGAAACCAAATAAAGTATGAACATCACCACTTTTGTTGAACTAAAATTAACCATAGCTTATCCCTAAGAAATTTATAATTTTTTGCTTATACCATATACAGAAGTGTCTGACAATCTGTAAAAGCCTACAGTTTTAACTAGTTACTCCTAAACTACTTTGCTTAAACTGTTATTTAAATGAGCAAATATCACGATTAGACTGTCTGTATATAAAATGGAACCCTGGCTTCATCATCTTGACTTTTAAACATTAACCAATTGGTCTTCTTTTTACTAACTCTGATTTTTATTTTTGGCAAGCTATAAGCTTTAGCGAATACCATGCTCGGGAACTAAGAGCAATTAACTGCTTTACCTTATGCTTAGAAAGCTGAAGTTTAATTTTGTCAGGGTCATTGGATATCTCTAGTTCTGAGTCCAGGTGACTCTCTGCATCTTCTAGCCAGTCAATCAGTTTTTTCCAAGCTTCATGGAACTAAAATTAAGTAAGAAATAAGTTAACAGGAATGAGTATATACACTATATAGCATGTTTGAGAATCATTCCAGAGATTCAATATATGCAGCCTGAGAGTATTCAGTGAATTAGTATCTTTCTTCCCCAACTTACTTGTTTTGCCCGCTTCCTGGCATCATCTAGTGATCGCCCTCTTTCAATAGATCGCTGGACAACCTTTTCCCATCGAGACTGCACGCTAACCAACAAATTCTTGATCAGAACAACATCCTGTTTTTGGCTAAGGAACTTTAATTGATTCCCAGTTTGATCCAGCTCAATGATCTGGTCTCGATGAGCATTTACTTCATTAGCAAAAACCTGAGGGAACAATAGTGCTCTTTTCAAGCTTAAAATAAGATAAAGAGGCATTTCTTTCAATTAGTGCTTTCGAAAAGAAGGCAGTATCATAATATCAGTTACCTTGTGCTCTTCTATTTGGGAAAGGACAGTATTTAGAATCAGGCTTGGTGGAGAAGCGATGTTTAAACTCTGCTCTGCTAGAGTGAGCCAGTTGATAAATTCTTGTAGGGAATTCTGGAATTCTGTTGCCAGGTTGAGGGCCTCTTCCAGCTTTGACTGAATTTCAAGTAAAACACACATACACAAAGAAAAAGTGCCATTTTCAGGAGTTATAGCTTCAATGACAAAGGCATGAATTCACCAAATGAAATGACCTCTAAAAAGGAAGCCTCATTTAATCAACCTCCAAACATGCTTTGTTTGTAAAGAAGGGGACATTTTAATACTAGTATCTGAAACAAGTGGGCAAGAACTGTGTACTTGGAAAAGGAAAGAGAGCACAATAAGCAGTTAAGTTCCTTTCTCTGCTACTCTCCACTTCCTGGAATGGGAATAAGACTATTCAACAACAGTAAAGTGGGTAAACCCTTTAGTGGTGATGGCTGCAGGATCTGCAACCTGCTTTGGGCAATTTTCAGTTTCCTTTAATGTACTTTTTGTGGTATAAAAACAGTTAAATGAAAAGCAATTTACTATAAAAATGATGTTCAATGTAGTACTCTTTGTTTAAATACATGTTTTCAGAAAATATGGCATATGAAAATATGAGTCTGAAAATTATGCCTATGCTATAAGAAGAGGAGGTAATGAAAGAAGCCAAGACAGTCTAGACAAAAATCTGACAACACTAGATGTAGAGTTTAGATACTTTCATTTACCTAAGAATGGCAACAACAACAGCTCATTCGGGGAAAAGGCTGCTCCCCACAAGTACACTTCAATCCCACAGAGTTCATAATCTCCCTCCTCAGATACCTACACTAAACTCTTGGTGATGACTTTTGCCCCTGGCCCACCTACTACACAGGCAAAGTAAAAATGATAGGCTGACAAAAACGAGTATTTCCAAAATATTGACAGAAAAAACTCCAAGATGTACACTACAAATGTTAACTGTTGTTAATTCAATCTGACTAGGGTATGTATCATTTTAATTTTCCTTCTTGTGCTTTCAGGTTATTTTTGTAACCCCGCCCCCCCACCAAAATAAACCTATTATAATAAGTGTTATAAAAAGGTACATCTAAACAAATCAGGTGGAAAAATGAAATTCACCTCAAACATATAAAAAGTTTATCAATTAATATATTACAAGTTCCTAGACGGTAGGAATTCTTTCCACATCATTCTACCTACATATTCTTTATATTCTCCATATTCTTTATATTTGTATATCTACTTTACAGATATAAAAAAGACATATTTTTATATCTAATTTATATCTTTATATTCTTTATATCTACATATTCTTTATATTTTTTAATATAGCACCATACACATTTAATAAATGATTTTACTGATTCTGAAGGTAATGTTCCTGCAAAATAATAAACTATACTTGACACTCAGCTTTTGCCTAACCAATTCTGATGATGGGCAATTATGTCTTGAGGTATTTTGCTCAACTATGAAGAAAACCCTCTGGAAACTTCTTGATTATGAGCTAGAATTTGTCTCAGTTTATTTAGTCTTAGCTTTGTCTTCTGCAGGATCTATGGATGACAGCCTGTCCAAGAATTAGTTTTTTTTTTTTTTTTCGAGACAGGTTCTCGCTGTCACCCAGGCTAGAATGTGGTGGCACCATCACTGTTCACTGCAGCCTCAACCCTCCAGGCTCAAGCGATCCTCCTACTTCAGCCTCCCAAGTAGCTAGGACTACAGGCATGTGCCTCCACACCTGGCTGATTTTTTCATTTTTTTAAGATGGGGTTTCATCATGATAGCCAGGCTGGTCTTTAACTCCTGACCTCATGTGATCCACCTACCTCGGCCTCCCAAAGTGCTAAGATTACAGGCAAGAGCCACCATGCCTGGCCGCACACCTGGTTGATTTTTAAATATTTTTGTAGAGATAGGGTCTTGCTATATTGCCCAGGCTGGTCTCAAACTCCTGGCCTTAAGCAATCCTCCTGCATCAGCCTCCCAAGTAATGGAATAACAGGTGTGAGTCACCAGGCCTGGCCCTGTCCAAGGATTAGCATACAGGTAAGTCTTTTGGTCATTCTTTATATAACCAAATCACACAACCCCATGCTAGACGGTTTTTAGGAAATTAATGCTTCTCTCAAGATGTTCATTTATTTGTTTTATGCCCTTCTATCATTAATTTCCCAAGGATAAGGTCAATGCCTTTAGTGTTTCCACCATAAATCTAGCACAGTGCTTGGCATACACTTGCTCAATAACTATTCATTGAGCGAATGTTGCCAACAGGTGTGTGTGTGTGTGTGTGTGTGTGTGTATTTCATACTTGATCTGACCAGCAAAAAATACAGTGAAGCTCTGTACTCATAAAAAATAATCTTTTTGGGCAAATACCTTGATCCCTAATCAAGTTTCTTACTTTTGTAGAGAAGAGAATTTGATTTTTGAGAAGACTGGGAAGAGGTAATACAATTTACTTCTCTCCTGATTTTTCGTAAATTTCCTTGCATACTATTTACATTAGGAACCAAATTCCTTGTGGGGAATTATTAGTCACAGTCCCTACATGCCCTGTCCCCAATCTCTCAACCCCAAGACACCAACTCCAACAAAACCTTGTTTTTAAGTAGGAACACAAATTGGTGATCAATATAGGACACAAAGCCCATCACTGAGCAATAATGGCAGTAATGTCTTTTTTTTTTTTGAGACGGAGTTTCACTCTTTTTGCCCAGGCTGGAGTGCAATGGCATGATCTCGGCTCACCACAACCTCCACCTCCTGGGTTCAAGAGATTCTCCTGCCTCTGCCTCCTGAGTAGCTGGGATTACAGGCATGCGCCACCATGCCTGGCTAACTGTGTATTTTTAGTAGAGACTGGGTTTTTTCCATGTTGGTTAGGCTGGTCTCGAACCCACGACCTCAGGTGATCCACCCGCTTCAGCTTCCCAAAGTGCTGGGACTACAGGCATGAGCCACTGCACCAGGCTTGGCAATAATGTCTTAACAGGTAAGGAATGAATAATTATAAAAACAAAATTATAACAGCAGAAATTTATACCATCAATGCAACTTGACACAGATGAAATCAGTTCTGCAACTTCTGTTACAATACCCTGGTCTTCAAAAAATCTTCATATAAATAAGATGGCAATTGTTATCACTCAGCAAATTACTCAAACATGGGGATCATACACTGTACCTTTCTTTCTTCCATCTTACTGCTAACCACACGCCACTTCTGCTCCAAAAGTGCTACACTCTGTTCTGTCTTGGAGCCAGACCCAGAGTCGTCACGGCTTAGAAGCATGAGTCTGCCCTTGTCAAGTAGTTGATTATAAGTCTCTTCCTTGGCTTTCAGTTGGGAATAGAGTTCCTACAAGAAAAGGCAGGAAAGGTATCAATTATACCAATTCTCTGGAAGAGACATACATATAGATTCTGTAGCAGAGTCTGGGAAAGTTCAGGAAAGTCTCATCTTGATTAAAAGCCATTCTTTTAGATCCAGTTCAAGTGCTGAGGTATAAGGGAATGAAACTCACCATACTTAATAATAAAATTAATTATAATAACTAAATACTAATTACTTAATATTAAAATTAATTTGTATTAAAATATAAATATTAACGTATTTTACTAAATAAAATAACAAATGACAAATTAAAATACAAATATAATTTTATCACCCTTAGAAAAAAAACATTTTTTAAGGATTAGAGATCCCCAAAAGACTCCAATAATCTCTTTCCCCTTTCCATGAAAAATCTGCCTAGAAATCATGTTGCTTTTTGTTCTAGCATGCATTCTTGAAATACTGTCAGTGACTATTTGATTTCCCTAAACACCCACTAAGTAGTTTTCTTCTTAAGTACAAACACATCTGTGTTATATAGATGTCTTCTTGATGCTGTCACCCTCAAGTCAATATATGTATGCCAATAAAACTGATTAACTCAAAATTTCCAGCTGACCCTTCCCTGTCACTACTGCTGCCTACTGTAAGGTATTAGAAACCTGTAACAGGCAGCAATCCCCAAGGGTTGTACTATATTTTTGGTAAAAATGCACTACTTTATAGATTTCCAGATACATATTGACATATCACTGTGAACTTGGAAAGAAGCTATTGAATATGGGATGCTTATGCTCAATTTCAAAAAATTGCTATTACCATATGTGTATCAAGCTGTTCTCTAGCAGTTTCAGGAAGTCCTCCTGTGGGCTTAGATGCAGAAAGCTGGCTCTCCATTCTAGTAAGTTCCAAGAGGAAATCTTCGATTTCACTGTGGAAGCCCTGGGCCTTTTGAGAAAAAGATAAATCAACCATGTCAGTAGTCAATTCTCAGCTTAAAAAGTAAACTTTCCGAATGATCATATGAGGAATTTATCTTGGGGGAGGAATTTTGGGCTGCTCTCCAGCAAAGCTGTTCTATTGCTAGATTAGCATGGGGCCAATATTATTATAAGAATCTAGCAGAGTCCTTCAGACCTCGCTATAACATATTATAGATGCCTGATATAATCAGATGAATTGACTATATATGACTAAGGTATTGTTGACTCAGGGAGAGACCTGACTTGATCCAAGAAAAAAAGGGAATCTGTTACAGTGAAGATCTATTAACTGTATAGTGAATAAAGAAACTGAGCTATAAACTAATTCAAAAAAGAACTACCCAATCAAAAGCTGTTCTTTCCAGATAAGTTACAACAAAGTATGAACCTTTCCCTCAAGACATAAGGGATTCTTTGGTTTTCAAATTGCTCTCCTCTCTCTGACTTAGGCTTTCTGTTATCTACATAGCTCTTCCTACCTTACTTGGATGTCACATGTACCTGCTGCAGAGTTGACTGAAGCTGCTGCTCCCTCTCCTCTGTTTTCTGTAACACTGACTCCCAACATTGGTTCATGGTTTCCAAACGGCTCCTTAAGCTGCTAGCATCATCTCCAGCACTGGATTCAAGAAGCTCATTGCCAGCTTTGTTGACTGTTTCCACTGTGGCTTGATGAGCCAAAACATCATTTTTTAAGACCTAAAAAATGTTGAACAACATAATTTACCTCTATAGATATCATCAAACTTGGTTCTCTAAGGTATAAACAACATTCAAAGGCTTCTGGTGGCAATATCTGGTCTCAAATCAATAGGGTTAGAGATGCAAAAATGAAAATACTTACATGGTGTTTTGCGAGCTCAACTTCAATGACTTTTGGGTCTCCACTTATTGGTCTCTGAGCATCTAACAACTCTTCAGTATGAGTCAGCCAACTCATTAGTTCCTCTAAGGCATGTTGGAACTGGCCAAGGGCCAAGAGAGCACCTTCTAGTTTGTGCTACTCAGGAAAAGATAGAAAGAGAACATTCATTAGGAAATTAGAAAAGAGCAGAGAGTAGTTCACTGATGTCATCTATAATCTGCCTTACCTGTCGGTGGGCAATTTTCTCACCCAGGTTCTCCCAGAGGTGTTTGAGTTCTGTCAGTGGTTCTCGTATAATGTCTCTGTCCGTCTCATCAGTAGCTTTCTTTAACATCAGTTCACCCTGGTGATTAAGCTTCTCCATCTCAATTTGCTGTTGGTAAACTTCTACTTTGAACTCCTGTCAAAGACACACTCAATGTTAACATCAAATCAAACCTTTAAAAACTAAAACAACTCTTCTTCAAAAGCCATACCCAGATACAAACCTTCATTTCATTTAACTGATCTTTAACAGTATTGAGGTCAGTGCCAACAGGGGGCATGGTGCAGAGTTTAATCACAGTGTTATCTAGCCAGTCAAACATAGCCTAGAACAAAAGACACGTGAACAGTCAAAATTAAAACCAGAAGAATTTGGGAGACAATTAGCATTATCCCTGCTAATGTAAGAACACATAAATCAAAGCACCTTGTGCTATTTGTGATTTTAGGTAAGGGGCACAGATAAGGAATAATGATCTTTATTAATATGCTGATTTAATAATGGAGCCAATATTATCAAGATAATGTTCAAAATAAACTACAATTTGGAAATACTAAATATGAATAAAAGCTAAGATTTCTCAATCCCAGCTAGCAAGCTCATTATATTCTGAAGCAACTGTGCCAAGCCAAATTGTGCTTGAAAATAACCTAGGTTTGGAACCTCTGGCAAGCAATGACTTTCAGAGTAAGGCCAGCTTCACAATGTAGCTGAATGAAGCTAACTCTGATAAGCAGGTAATGATAAAAATGGCAGGAAGAGTAGGAATTCAGACAGATGTCACTACTTTTTTTTCACTACAAGTGGGAAACTTTGGCTAGATTTGTGGAAACAGCACTATCTTAGGTCTGCAGTCCTGTGAAGGTGATTCACTCTTGTGCTGAATTCCAAAAATGACAAAAATGGCAAAAAATAGAACTTGTATTTCCTTGGTGGTCACCTCCTGGCCTCTCACCTGAAGAGTGTCCTGATACTGCACAGCAGCTTGCATAGCATCTTCAAGTTTTTCTAGCCTCTCTTTCCATGTTTTGTTTAAGTTCTCCCAAGCATTATTCATCTAGGGGAAAAACATTCAATCAGATTCTTCAATCAATACCATTCTTCAGTCTGAGCCCACTAATGTTCTAACTGAATGCCTCATCCATTTCTCCAGACCTCATCAATGCTCTTCCTCACTTCAGGCTTCTCAGTTTCTCCACAGGCAAAAATCAAATCTGCTCCAAGGATCCGAATAAACTCCAGCTCCTCATGCAGACCATCTGTCTCTTCCTTAATAGTCTACATGTAAATGAACAGAATATAAGCCAAAACAGGAAGCAAAACAGAACTTTCCAAACTTTGTAAATGTGATTTATACCCCATCAATAGCAGATGCTCAACATAACTGTCAGTTTCACTTATCTAGACACTAAAGCTTCAGACTCTAAGTGGTTATTTTTCATGTATATAAAATATATATTACATATAGATGTATGTATATATAAAATAGTACAGAAAAGGTGCCATGAGCGTCAATAATTTACCAAAGGTTCACCCCTTCCTGCCTCCAAAGAAATTATAATCAACAGCTAGAAGTCTACTACAGAAACATATATCAAGGGTAAAATAATACAGTACAAGTCACAAATTTAAGTGCTGACAGTAGATCTTGAAAAAAATTCTGTGCCAGATCCTAAGAACTGGCTCATGGATTGGTACTGACCCAAGGTTGGGAGGGAAAGAATTTCTATATGAAAAAATAGCTGAAATAAAAGAAATAAGAGAAATAACATCAAGATATGCTTGGCTTATGCTAAATGGACAATATGAGGTGAGAAACGTTGTTAGTAAAAAACAGACTCTTGGGCCAGGTGCAGTGGCTCACACCTGTAATTCTGGACTTTGGGAGGCTGAGGTGGGAAGATCGCTTGAGCCCAGGAGTTCACAGTAAGTCTGGGCAACATGGCGAACGAAACCCCATCCCAACAAAAACTAAAAAAATTAGCCAGGCATGGTGGCATGTGACCGTAGTCTCAGCTACTAGGGAAGCTGACATGGGAGGATTGCTTGAGCCTGGGAGGTAGAAGTTGCAGTGAGTCAAGATCGTGCCACTGCAATACAGCCTGGGTAACACAGTGAGACCCTGTCTCAAAAAAAAAAAAAAAAAAAAAAAAAGCCCCAAAAGACTAGAAAAAAGTATGTCAAAGTAACAATTGTTATCTCTAGATAATGAGTCCAAAATTGATTTTTATTTTCTACCATCCATTTTTCTGTATTTAAAAAATGTACTAAAACGAGCAGGATTTTTTTCAAGTGGAGAATTTCTCAACTTAAAAAGAAACTTTAGGCCTGGAGCAGTGGCTCACGGCTGTAATTCCAGCACTTTGGGAGGCCGAGGCAGGTGGATCACCTGAGGTCATGAGTTTGAGACCAGCCTGGTCAAGACAGTGAAATCCCATCTCTACTAAAAATACAAATTAGCCAGGCATGGTGGTGCATCCCTGTAATCCCGGCTACTTGGGAGGCTGTGGCAGGAGAACCACTTGAACCTGGGAGATGGAGGTTGCAGAGAGCCGAGATTGCACCACTGCACTCCAGCCTGGGCGACAACAGTGTAATTCCGTGTCAAAAAACAAAACAAAACAACTTTAAAAAACCTTTAAGGTACTCAGCCTGGCTAAGCAATTAACATACCTCACTTTGATTTGATAAAGTGCTTTTTCTAGAGGACAAATATCTAAAAGAAAGGGTTTTGTTTCCTTCTTACCTCAGCAGCTTCAACCTGTTGTTTGATGATGGATGGATCAATGCCTGGGCTTTCCAAGTCATGGACGATATCCTGGGTGTCTTTGATGGTGGTCAAGAGAGCTGCCATGTCATACCAGAACTTCTCTGCTAATTCGAGGACATCAAGAAATTTGATTTCTCGCTCTTCAGCCCGAGCTTTGATGTCCTCCCAGAAGAATACCATTTGATCCAATTTATCCTGGATTTCTGAGGAGGTTAAAAAAAAAAGATATGAATAGGACTTCTCTAAGAACCTGAAACTGGTCTATTCAGAAAGTCCACCTAACTTTGACCTTTTCAATGAAACTATCTTAAAAAAAATGTTAAGTATTTATAACTAAAGGAAAATTTTCTATTTTAGGTTTATTATTTCTTTTCTTTCTTTTTTTCTTTTGAAATGGAATCTCATGGAATCTCACTCTTTTTGCCCAGGTTGGAGTGCAATGGCGTGATCTCGCCTCACTGCAACCTCTGCTTCCCAGGTTCAAGAGATACTCCTGCCTCAGCCTCCCGAGTAGCTGGGATTACAGGCATGTACCACGATGCCTGGCTAATTTTTGTATTTTTAGTAGAGAGGGGGTTTTGCCATGTTGGCCAGACTGGTTTCAAGTTCTTGACCTCAGGTGATCTACCCGCCTTGGCCTCCCAAAGTGCTGGGATTACAGGCGTGAGCCTCCGCACCCAGCCTATTTTTCTACACTAGCATTTTCCTCTTACGTTGGTCTCCCACATAAAGGGATCACAGAAGTAATGCAGAAATGAGCTATCATCTACTATAAAGGTAGTACTAAGACGGAAAACCCCTAACTTACAAAAGGGCTGAGATGAGAACTCTGTTTCCAGTGTTCTGTGTTAAACTTGTATGCTTCCCATGGCAAGTGTTACAAAAGGTAGCTATGTTCTACCCACTATTGAAACTGCAGTTTACTCACATTAGGGGTTAAAGGAGCTTTTGTTTCCTGGCCTGGGAATCTAACTACCAATTGTAACCTTGTTTCAATGGGGAAATGTGTCCTGAATGCCAAATGATTTTCCAATGACTTTCTCGAATACTCATTACTGGGGACTGCCTTTGCATTCAAGGAAATAAATGAATCGAGTAGAATGCTGAAGATAACCACAGCCTAGAATTCATTCTGTTGATTTTCTTTAAAAATAATGACAGTCATCAAGCACCTTTTGCAGCCAGATCCTTGTCTGCTCCCTGAGATCGTCCAATGAGCTCCTCTCCACGGTGCTTCAAGGCCTCAAAGGATGGCTGCAGTTTTTCTAGCTCCACGGTGGCACTCTTATTTTCACTGATGCACTCTCTGATCTTGTCTACTTCAGCAGGGATCAGTGGTGGCATACGCAGGCGGGAGGAAAGATTCTCCAGTGTCTCCAACATAGGCTCAATTTTATCATGAAACTAAACAAACGTTGGAACATTACTCATCACTCTTCTTGAGGAAATGTTAGGGAATAAAGACAAGGTATTGTCCTGCTGTTGTTTAGGATAACAGCCCAGTGGCTGTTAAGAAACTGTTTTGGGGCAGGCATGTTGGCTCACACCTGCAATCCCAGCGCTTTGAGAGACTGAGCTGGGCAATCACCTGAGGTCAGGAGTACAAGACCAGCCTGACCAACATGGTGAAACCCTGTCCTTACTAAAAATACAAAAAATTAGCCGGGTGTGGTGGTGCGCACCTGTAGTCCCAGCTACTAGGGAGGCTGAGGCATGAGAACTGGTTGCAGTGAGCCGAGATTGCACCACTGCATTCCAGCCTGAGTGACAGAGTAAGACTGTGTCTCAAAAACACACAAAAACAAACAAACCAAACAAACCAAAACTATTTTGGGCATAGTATACCAGAGCTGACTCACTGGAAAAAAAAAAGCCAATATTTATTTTAAGAATCTAAATATATTAATATACTAGAAACCAGTTCAAATCTTTAGTGCTGCCACAATATTTCTCCTATTCCAACTAATGTAACAAAAAAGGGACAAGACTGTGAAACTGTTTAGTCAGTATGTCAACATCTGAGATGACAGTTGCATGCAACAGACTAGACCAACAAATTAGATGCCCTCCACCAGCTGTGTAAATGGATGGGGAACTTAATATGCTAAATGACTTGTAGTTTAAAAGTATCATGGCATGCAATTTAACAACCCACCTTATGGAACAATAAGAGAGAAAAAAAAGTTGGAATAATGAAAAGTAATTAAGGAAGACCAAGTCTAACCTTATTCTTAAAGAATTATTACCTTCCCACTTTTCTGGTACTTTGAATAACATGACTACAACTAAAAAGTTCTCATTAAAATTTGCTGCAGAGAGGGGAGAAAAGAGAGCAAAACAAATAAGCTTATCTCCTAAGAAAAACCTATCTCAAACCAACTCTGGTTTTAGTTAGAGAAAGGCTTATCAATTTCAAGTGTCCTATAGAAAAAACACGGTGGGACTCCTTAACAAAATCACTTCCCATCACTCTCTCACTTCTAGGTTCCACCCCAAATGAAACTGGCATAATAAACTGCACTAATTAAATTTATTCCAATAAAGTTAAGGGAAATTTCCTTATAGGTAATGACCTCAATTTTCAGCATTATAAGAACACCCTAGTCCCAATGGGGATGGGTACCTTACCTCTGTAATCTGTAATGGTGGGCGCGGTCAACACAACAATGAAATGTGACGATGTGGGGAAGACAGGAGCAGGCAGCAACAACACAAAGTAACACATTCCACAATGTGAGTGAGAGATGGGACGGCAGGTGGGGGGAGAAACTTGAGTAAGTACAAATATTAACCAAGAATATTGACTAAACATAGGAATAAAATACCCAGACATGACAACAGTACCACTAAGAGTAATATATTAGTTGAAAGTATGTAGTTACATGCTTTAAACTCCTCTGCTGGTAGTTTTTGCTTCTTTTTGGCTTTTACTACTCCCTACTCAAGCATCTGAACTATGAGTTAGCTGGTTGCTTAAGAAAACTAATGTGCTGTTGCTCTAAAGCAAAAAGTAACAGGCCCAATAAGAAGTATTTTTTTGAGGTAGTCACTGCTTTCGAATCTGCAAGATAAATTTATCCAAAATCATCTGCTAAAAGGATCATCACAACGTAAAGTTTTCAGAGAAACCATCAACAGACAATATATACCAGCCAAGATGCATTTCACTCTCCTTAGAATGCCAGTATGCCAATGTTCCTTGTAATAAAAATGCAGATAGGCTAAGCTTTCTGTTTCATCTACCAATCATGTATCATAAACATGCTGGTCTGGAAATTCCTGAGCACAGAGGCATACCCGATACAGAGACCTCTTGTTTAGAACAGCAGATAGTTGAAGGTTATGAGTGTCAGACATACACATACCTGTGCAGACTGGGACACAGCCTCATCCAGAGCCAGGGCTCGCTGGCGCACCTCCTCCTTTATTTGGGCATACATGTTTTCTGCTTTCTGGTATTTTTCTTCCACCATTTTCCCTTCCTCGGGGTTTAATTCCTTTAGTTGTGGGCCTATCTTTAGTAGTTTGTCAATATGAGGTTTGTGTTCAGCAATAGATTCCCTTAATTGCTAGGTAAAGAAGAATTAAATCATAATGAGTACTTTTATACCAGTTTACTTATTTGGATACTTTGATCAGAGCTAATATCAACTTTAAGAAAAGGAACAAACAAAAATTGTTAAAACCCAGCAAGGCCCAGCATCTCATCATTTATGAGAAAACAAAAAAACACCTAAATCTTAGGTTCTAACACTACCCAATTCTCTTAATTTTAAAAAGTCACTTATGATGCCGCTTTCCTGAAAACATCCTCTCTTCTCTCCCTACCACCTGTGTCATACAAATCTACTCCAGTCTCTTTGGTACTCATAAGTACTTCTATGTAGTCTATTTTACACTACATGGTTTAATAACTGTCTACCTCCCCAGACTGAGATACCAAACTGGGTAAGCTATGAATAGCAACATTTTTGGCAATCCAACCACTCCTTGACTTTACTGGTGGCTACATCCAGTTTATATTCTTCCACTTACAGGAATAGCAACAAGCACAAGCCATAAACCAAAAATAAACATTTTAAAGTGTCATTAACTATACACAGCAAATGCTTTCTGACATTCCCTCACAGCTTTCACTCCAGTTGGTGCCTAAGTAGAAAGTGCCATCCAACCACACCTTGAGTGTAACAGCACCCTATTGTCCCTGGAAATATTTTAAATTCCATTGATTTTTAGTTAGTTCTTTAGCTCCATCATACCAAGGTTCTTGACATCTCCATAATCTTAGTGTTTAATCAATTTATATTAAACAACAAAGAAAATAATTCGTATATTATGCAAAGAAATTCTAACTGATTAAGAATTAACTTCGTAACACAGAACTTGCACCTATAGACACTAATACATGTTGTTTTTAAACAAATTATAGAGAACATTTTAGAGCAATAAAATGAAACTTGGCATGCTCCTTACCCTCATTTCCTCTTGCTGCTGCCTGAGCTGCTCATGATCAATGGCTGGAGGGGGTAACTGTGCTATTAGTGTCCGAGTTTCCTCAATCCAGGGACTGAGCTCTTCGTAAGTTTCCCAAAACTGGTTTACTAAGACCTGGGCCCGCTCTAGGCGGGCATAACGATCTGAATTGAGTAGGCTAATGGCTTCATATTGCTGTATTAGAGACTCTGTCTTTTCCTATGTGAGTAAAAAAAGGGATATTACTATTATAAACCCTTAAGAAAAAAATAGGTATATATACATTAAAAAGTCTAAAAGAATATACAACTAAATTATTTTAAAATCTCAATAAAGATTACAAGTGATTTTTATTTTCTTCTTTATACTTGCCTTAAATTTTCTAATTTTCCTATCATACATGTTTTATTTCTATAATTTTTAAAAGACAGAAGTTTAAAAGACAGTAAAATAGTACAAGAAAAACACAGCAAAATTAACCTTTCAGTAATGACACACAACCATAGATATAGCATTATTATTATTATTATATATACATTTTTGAGACAGAGTCTCACTCTGTCACCTAGGCTGGAGTGCAGTGGCACAATCTCGGCTCACTGCAACCTCTGCCTCCTGGGTTCAAGCAATTCTCCTACCTTCCCAAGAAGCTGGGATTACAGGCAACCGCCACCATGTCCAGCTAATTTTTGTATTTTTAGTAGAGATGGGATTTCTCCATGTTGGTCAGGCTGATCTCAAACTCCTGATCTCAGGCTATCTGCCCACCTCGACCTCCCAAAGTGTTGGGATTATAGGTGTGAGCCACTGCACCTGGCCAATATACTGTTGTTATAATGGATCAGTTTAAAACTGAACATCTAAGACACTACAATGGAATTTTTGCCCATCAAATTTTACCTATCATTTTTCTTCTGATTAAAAAAAAAGTCTCCAGAAAGCTGCCATTTATGTTTCAAATGTTTAGGATGAGTAGCTTAGTTTATGAATATTTCTAAGGAAACTGTGGTTAACCATATCCTTTATAAAACAAAACAAAACAAAACTTGTCTACAAATTCTCTTGACCAATCTTTTTAAAAATAGGTATGACCTTTTAGAAGGATATGAAGAGGGAATTAATATCTGCATACGGTTCTAAAAAAAATCTACCATAAATACCTTGGAAAAGTAATTCAAAGCTTGCTCCCTGTGGAGTGAGGATAAGTAGCAATTCCTCTGTTAAAAAGATGGATTTGCAATATATTTCACATTATACAGGATGGTTGTTTTAGACATTTGTGCACACAGGGTTAGGATTCTGAATTCCCTAGAACATCAAGCTGGACTTTAGTAACAACTGCAAGAAAAGTCCAGGAGGAAAAAAAAACCCCTTAAACCATCATTTCACAATTGTGCTTTTAATTCACCACAATCAAGACAGGAACAATATGGCAAGTAAATAAATGTAATTCACCTGTAATACAGCTTTCTGCTCCTCCCCACATGTTGCAAAAATTTCACCACGGTGACTGAAGAGTTCATCCATTGAATCTTTGTGTCGAATAATGTCAATGGAGAAAGCCTTTGAAAAGTAAACTGTAGTTAAGTCAAGAAGTAAAAAGACCCTTATCCTGTGCTTCTGAATGTTAAGGCACAATCTGTGAAAAAGCCACATCAAAAATTGTTCTTATATAGTTTGACACTTTGCTTATCCAACATCTTCTTTAGCTTCTTTTTAGTAGCTTACAAAAATTTCTACTCTCCTAAAAATCACCAAGGAAATTGCTAATTATTCTTTTTTTTTTTTTTTTTTGAGATGGAGTGTCACTCTTGTTGCCCAGGCTGGAATGTAATGGCGTGATCTCGGCTCACCACAACCTCCGCCTCCTGGGTTCCAGCGATTCTCCTGCTTCAGCCTCCTGAGTACAGGTATGCCCCACCACACCTGGCTAATTTTGCATTTTTAATGGAGACCGGGTTTCTCCATGTTGGTCAGGTTGGTGTCGAACTCCTGACCTCAGGTGATCTGGCTGCCTTGGGCCTCCCAAAGTGCTGAGATTACAGGCATGAGCCACCGAGCCCAGCCAGAAATTGCTAATTATTCTTTCCTGGATTAATGGGCCTATTTTTCCTTTTTCACAAAGCAAAAAAAATTCTTCCTCATCTCAACCAAGTATGTATAAAATTAGTTTCTATTTACCATCATGCTATTAAATTATTCCACTTGACATGGGATAGTTGGAAACTCTCCTAGTGACTCTAAGTTATTGATGATTCTATTAGCTCAGGACAGGGTGGGCACATACCTTCTGTACCTGAAGCTGAGCCGTGGTCTGGTCCTGTTCCAGGCGAATTGGACCCAGGGCCATCAGTTTCCGCTTTGTTTCAGCAACCCAAGCTAGTTCTGCATCAGCAGCTTGCTCATACTAATAGATGCATTGAAGACAAAGAAATTATATACAGCCAAGTCTCCTTCTTAGAACCATAATTTATTCAACACAGCAAGGCCTGATTTTCAGTAATATGGTTTATATCTCACAAAGTAGAGTCAAAACTGGGAAGAATTTCATAAAATCACAAATCAAGGTGCAAACAAGTTAGAATTGATCATATTTCAATTTCTTTAGAAGTTACAGAACCCAGTTATTGTTTCTACAGCTAGAAATAACAACAGAAATCAATCTCTTTCAAAAGAAAATACTTCTAATCAGTGTTTCCATGAGACTACACTTTTCCTGCCAATGCTCTTTCCTACCCAGACATGGAACAGTAGTAGGTTTAGTCAGATGTTTAAATATAAACCTAATATGGCAGTAGACAGCAGAGTCAAGTTAACTTGGAAGTGCTCGCTCAGCTGAAGCAGCATTAAGACCCCAGAAGAAAACCACATTTTTTTTTTGAGACGGAAAAAAAATTGGCTCACTGCAACCTCCACCTCCCAGGTCCTAGCGATTCTCTTGCCTCAGCCTCCCGAGTAGCTGAGACTACAGGCACGTGCCACCACCCCTGGCTAATTTTTGTATTTTTTAGTAGAGATGGGGTTTCACCATGTTGGCCAGGATGGTATCAATCTCTTAACCTCATGATCTTCCCTCCTTGGCTTCCCAAAGTGCTGGGATTATGGGCGTGAGCCACAGTGCCCTGCCTAACAACAGATTTTTAAAAGGTTATGTAATAACGAAAACCAAGAACATGTTCTACGTGACTGTTGTTTCATGAGGGCTCCCCAATCTTCCCCCCATCTTTGCCCCTCAGAGACAGAGTCTCATTCTGTTGCCCAGGCTGGAGTGCAGTGGCACAATCATAGCTCACTGCAGCTTCTAACTCCTAGGCTCAAGTGATCCTGCCACTTTAGCCTCCCTAACAGCTAGGACTATACAGGCACATGCCACCACACTTGGCTAATATTTTATATTTCTGTAGAGATGGTGTCTCATTATGTTGCCCAGGCTGGTCTTGAACCCTTGGCGCCTCAGGGATTCTCCTGCCTCGGCCTCCCAAAGTGGTGGGACTATAGGTGTGAGGCCAGTCTCTGGTGCCTGACCTCCCCAATCTTTTATCTCTTCCTCTTCAACTTTGCCAGTATACGCTTATATTTAAAATAAGCTTCTCCCAAGCACAATAAGTTTCATATTGAGGCTGGGTGTGGTGGCTCACGCCTGTAATCCCAGCACTTTGGGAGGCTGAGGTAGGTGGATCACCTGAGGTCTGGAGTTCAAGACCAGCCTGACCAATATGGTGAAACCCCATCTCTTTAAAAAAAAAAAAGGTTTCATATTAAAATACCTGGCCAAGATTAGGGATAACTCTAAAGACACATTGGGAATATACTTGGAGCAAATTGCTGTGTGGTTCAAAAAGCATACACTTATCACTATGATCTTAAGGAATTATATTAACTTATTTTTTGTACTATGGCACATTAAGAGGTATGTATCCAGCTACACAACAGAACAAGTGACTTTTTTTCCAGAAAGCAAGAAGGAAAAAAGATCAAGGGAAATATGACACCTGTGTTTACTGAGAAGGTTCTATTTTAGATAGCTCTGCTATTTTGGTTTACATATTTCATAGTAATTATAGTTCTTGATTCCTTCCCCTTTTCCATCTAATGCTGAGAGAGTTAATTATGTCAAACTAAGATTGTGATCATTTGGAACTTTTGAATCTAGACATTATCTATTCCCATCACCATTGGCCTTCTTAGCAGGGCATTAACTAAGAAAAGGCCTCATGTAGATTCTTCTCCAAGTACTTCTCTACTAAAAGGGGTCAAGTATTTTGGTCAAACCTGGATCCATCCTCAGAAACTTCTACCCAATCATTTCCCATCAACAGAACATATTTATTCCACCAGATTTAACTTAAGCTCATTCTTATTTCTGAGTCTGTATTTATGTGGGTCATAGTATTGTATCTCACACATCTATACTGTCTAAAATATAAATGCAGAGGTGTTATAAACATTACCTGTTGTGATCTCTGAATAGCAGCATCAATTTCATCCACCCTTTGTCCAATAGTGTCACTGACTAGTTTGTACTGCTCATTAGCGTCAGACACAAGTTTATCCAGCCCTTCTCTGGCTCTCCAGGGTACCAGCTCTAAGAGAGCACGGCTCACCTCATTCACTGTGTCCAACACCAGCCTGTGCTCCATGACCTCCTTCTTTAATTCCTAAGGAGGGAAAAAGAGTTTTCAGGCCATACCTTGCTAAATAAAGCACATCAGCAGCTGTGCCGGGTGGAAAGTGCTATCTCTACCACACATCCCAGCAGGACTCTGACCTCCTTCCTTCAGTTATTTTTTTCTCATCTTAGATTTTTCAATCATTCTGAAGCCTGACTTTAGACTTCACTGTTGCTTGCTTAGACTGTCTCTGGGTTAAAAACAACTAATATTTCCTTACTTCAACAGAAATGATAAATAATGCTTTAACCAAAGGCTCAGTAGTTAACCTAACAAGTACTTATATAATATTTCTATGCATCTAGAACTACACTAGATCCTGCAGAGAGATCAAATAAAACCATGAAGCATTCTTTAAAGAAGAAATAACAGAGGTAAGTTATAAAACGTTACAAAGCAAACTTTTTAGGGATTTGAGATTCAACAACTTCTTCAGACAACACACATGTAACATATATGTCTTTATGTCAAATCTTACTGTCCATGAGTAAACAAGAAAGGGGGGGTACACATTTTTACTTTATATTTAATGTAAAGGTTGATAAAACTTAAGGATTCTGACAAAGAGGAAGTCTTTTTTTCCTTTTACACTAAAATGACAGCTCACCTTCTGTCTTTGCTGAAACTGGGGTATCTGCTCCCCTGTGGGAGACTGTCCTCCACTGGCTGCCAGCTCCTCCTCCACCTCCCTCAGCCACCCGGTCAGTTCCTCGTAAGTAGACTGGAACTTGGTGGCCAGTTGCCGGGCTTGCTCTAAAGTTCTGAGGGCCTTGGAGCTAGTAACTGTGATGTCTGCATAACGAGTCTTTATTCCATCTAGTTTCTCCTGGATAAGTAACACCTCCTCACCTGTGGAAGATAGCACACAATTACTCATATTTAAGAGATCTACCAATGAGGAGTCTCTGATCCCTTTTTCTTCAAATCAGAGCTTTAATTTCATAGATGCTCTCTCTGTGGCAATGATTTCACCTATTCCATACTAAGGGTAAATGGGAAATAAACTTTCCACTTGATAAAAGAAGCCACTTCTGAATTATTAAAATCTGAGTTCGGCTTCAAGTGTTTCTAGATGTTCCCAGCACCTTTCAGTGGATGCTGGCATTCAAGATACCGAAGGAGAGGAGGAATTATTATCTATAACCGGACATGAGACAACTTTTTAGTTTTCAAAAGATTTAGCAGGAAACAACCTTCTGGAACACAGAGTAGGGAATATAATCAGTGAATATTAAGCTTCTCATGTATACATAGAGAAGACGCTAATGCAGGGAACTTCTTTCCTTGGATACATGATTGTCTTTGAGACCATAGAGGTGCTAAGAGATGCACTTTTCAAAGTACCTGTGGTTTGTTTTAGAAGAGCCTGACCGTTTTTAATAGCTTGATCTACATTCTTCTTTCTATTAACAATTTCTTCATTTAAAGCCTGAAAGAAAGGATTATCATTAATCCCAAAACTATGGTACTACAAAGGAAACAAAATGTGAGACCTTTAAGAGACCACATTTAAAGTAAAGAGATTAATACTAGTTTGATTTAAACATCAGATATTTGATCCCCTTATTTTCTCTTTAGTTAGCCCATTGACTATTCAAAATAATTAAATCAAATATCTACAGGCAAGCTTTCCTATGTGCTGGATGAGAAAATATTTAGAATTACATCAGCTTTACCAATCTATTGGTACCAAACCTGAACCCAAGAAGGGCAGAAGTGAAATTCAGCAAAATTGTCTACTGTGTCCAAAATAAGGAATAAACAGAAAGTTCAAGAGAAGAAATTCAGTAAGAACAGATTGACTTAAATAAGAACTCAAGTTAAAAACTCTCTTCATATTTAAAGCTAATGAAGCAAAATAATCAGACTATTAGAAAAATTACTTTGCCTATTTTTACTACTCCCAAACAGATTTCTTAAAAATGAAATGAAAAAGGCAAACTCTTCTTTCTATTAAGATGACACAGAATCCCTGGAATGTGAGCAAATCCAGAAATACCCTAAAAGTTCTAACTGTATGATCAAATCCTGGACACTACATTCTCTTTCATAAACTACTCAAATAGAATCTTAGCGACCCATCACCTAATGATGTAAATCATAAGGCGGAGTTCAGATGGGCCCTGACTATACCCTGTACCATCTTCTAGAATTATTGATTCAACTTGTTAAATATAAATATTTCTATGGACTCATCCAAAAACAGATTAGCAATCAGCATCAAGTCCACAAACTATGCATTTGTGTATAAAATAAAGTTGGAAGTGTTTGTAATGATGAAAAAAAAGAAAAGAAATGAAGAGGGACATGAATCAAAATAACTAAATAACTGAGTAACACAACCAATAAAAATGGAAACATGAATACCAGGTGGTCAGCATGCTGTTTGTGCAGGACATCCTGTTTGAAATCCTTTATGAACACTGAACTGAGCTTGTCCTCAACCTCAGCCAGCCAGTTGAGCACCTCCACCTCATCCTCCCCAAACAGCCTAGCATTAGCCAGAGCTTGGTCAAGCAGGGCTGCCTTCCGACAACAGCGGTCTTGAATCTCACTGTATCGGGCCTGCAATGAGTCTATCTTTTCAGACAGCACACCCTGTTCTGCAGATGTCAGGGAGGAGAGGGACTGCCCAATTTTGACTGCCTGATGCACATCTGCTGCATGGTTTTCTATGTCTTCTTCCAGAGCCTGGAAATCCAGATGGAAAAAAATGAGTAACAGAAACAAAATAAATGAAAAGTAAACACAAAATGATGAATAGCAAAGGATACAACAAATTAAACAATTATAAAATTCACCTACTGAAGGGCAAAAATAATATAAAAATTGGGAACAAAAGCTGTTTATTCCAATGGTAGCCTATCAGTCCATTTCATTTGTATTTCAAGAATGTGACTGTTCCAATTAATAATCTGACCATATTTTAAGTTAAATCCACAAAACATATATCTTCTAGAATGCTACAGACAGTTTTCTCATTTCTAGGATTTCTAATTCCAGTTTTGTTTTCATTTACTGTAACCACTTCCTACCTTGTGCCGAATGATCTGCTGCTGTATTTTGGCAGTCTGAGTGCCAACAGGTTCTGAGTTAGCAAGCTTTTTCTCTGTGACCGATAAGAAGTCAGAAATAGGCTCAGCTGTCTCATGGAACTGTTTGGCCAGAACCAGGATGTCTTCCAGCTGTTTTTGCCTATATAAATACATAGAACAAGCTGCTCAGGGAAAAAGTCACATTAAGACTGATAATAGTACTATACTCAGTAAAAGAATAGTCTTTACTAGGTACAGTTTAAATACCAACAGTAAACAGAACACACATTATGTAGCATTTCTATGTTTTAAAGGACTTCACACAATTAACTTATTCCGTCATAACCTTGTAAGGTGGACAGAATAACTATCCCCCTGTCACAAAAGAGAAATTTGACACAGAACGCTTATAGAAAGATTTGTCCAATCACCCGGTTGAGTAGCAACAGTAGAATCAAATCTTCTAATGTTCTCCTTATACCATATTGACACAAATCAAAACAGAATGTAGCATGTATATCACCTGAACATGTGACTAAAATGAGGTTTAAACGAGTCAAAAAGTTGTCTGTTTTCATTCTCTCTATGTCACTACTATATTCATTTGAGTAAAGAGAATATCTGAAGAGTAAAGACAGTATATTGCCTATGAACTAAACTCTCTTCCCAACTCCCCCAAATCCAGTCAGGCTTCTGGTAATTTCAAGCCCCAAAACCTAACTTTGAATACAGATTTAAGGCAAAAAACAAAAAAGAAGCAAACAAAAAAACCTCATACTGGCTGAATTTGCCAACACAAAAAGCAGCCAAACAAAAACAAAAACAAACAAACAAAAATTACGGACTTCACAGCTCACTTGGAATCTTAACTCTTATTTAATATAACATTCATACTAAGCTTGGCTTTTCCTTGGATACATGATTGTCTTTCAGACCACAGAGGTGCTAAGAGACGTACTTTTCAAAGTACCTGTGGTTTGTTTTACTCTATAAAATAAAAGCAGCAAATTACAAAGAGGAGAGGAAGTCTGGATACTGGAGACAGCCTGACAAGGAACAGACAAGAAACAACCACAGAACTGTATTAGCTCATAGATTAACAATGAAAGGTCATAATGTTGTCTTTGAATTACTAAAAACAGACTAAAAAATATGGCATTTGAAGAGGCCTGGGAGTAAACGATGCACTAAGTTCAGCAAACCTTTACTCAATACCTAATTTATGCCAGGCCCTATGCTAGTTATGCCCTGACAAAATTATTTTAATAAGAAGTGGTTTAAATAAAAAGATGTGGCATTTTGGTTAGTAGAAATTCAATTATGTTTGAATATAAAGAAAAACATATTTTTAAGTGGCAATCTAAGTATAAAACTTTCTCTCCTAGTTTATGCCAGCCTTCAAAATATATCTTCAATTAATGCAAGTAAAACATATATTAAAAATTATTAAACCAGAATTTTGTTTTTTAAAAATTGCTTCTTATTTTTATGTCTTTCTTACTCATTTGATTTTAGAAACTGAAAATTTGAAAGAATTCACTGTAATAAGATTTAAGGTATTTTTAGGGAGAAGAGCTAAAAGTAATTCAGAAGCATCAAATATCTACTCTTGGTATTTGTTTCTGTTCAAAATATTGGCCCAGAAACTATATTAGGCGATGAGGATGGAAACAAGTAAGGTAGAAGGAATGAGTCATGAAAATATGCATTAGATAAGCAAACCATGATTTTAAGGAATCTATGGACCAGGGAGGTAAGTACATAAAAGAATGATCATAATACACGGTACGGATAAAGAATTATGGCAGTGAAGAGGCAGAAAAAATTATTCCTTGCTTGGGGAATACAGGAAAGTTTTATAGAAGAGAAATGGACAAAAGCATTTCATGAAAGATGTATTATAACACCATAAAATAAAACACAGGGTTAGGAAATTGTCAGAAGATAGTAAAGAACAGAATATAGCTTACTTTAGCTATAATATAAGGAGTGAGAAAAGTAATAGAGGAAACTAAGAAAGGCGGGTTAGGATCAAATAGGAGGGCTTTGAATGGTGGGTTAAGGAGTTTAGATTTTATTTTAAGCACCTTTTTAGCACGGCAGGCAGTGCATCAGCCTCATAAGCTGAAGGGTTTATTTTAACAGGGACTCAATGTCTCTGAGCTTGAAAGGATATGATTAGAGGCTTATTTCAGAAAGGTTCACCTGCAGCTGGGGGATGGGAAGGGGAAGGCCAGAGGGTAAGTGATAGAGTACAGTGACTACTGAAGAAGCTATCTCAATAGACCTAGTGAGAGCTCGTAAGTCATGAACTGAAGGGAGAGTGGGAATTAGAGAAATAGATGGACAGGAAAGACACTGTGAAGTAAAACAGACAGAATTTGGCATGCTGATAGACATGGGGCACAAATGAAAAATTTTAAAAAAGAGTAAAAATAGGGTTGAGGTTTTAAGCCTAGGAAACTGGAAAGCTAATGGTACCATTACTGGAAATGGACAAAGAGAAAAGAAAATAAGCAGTATAAAATGTGGAAATACAAGTAAGTTAAACTCTTTCCATTTTGTTTCTTCCATTAATATGGGCAAGCCGTACTTTGCAACTCAGGTAAAGAATAAGCAAGTCACGGGCAAGTGAATGTAAAAAGACTGAAAAAGGAATTATATGAAGACTGCCATAGGCTACCTAGGGAACATAAAGGATACAATAACAAATGATCGATTCTCTGATTGATTTCTCATTAGCTGGTATTTAATTTTAAAACTGGGGACTATATGAAAGTAAAGACATCTATGTGATGTCAGCTTAAGTTACAGGGTTACTACTTATAGCTATGTAAAGAGAAAGGAAATGTTTCCCTGGAGGAGGAAGATTTGTTGCCTGTTTCTTTGACCATTTATTGAGGAAAGTTCATGCATCTCCTGAATTCCCAGAAATTTAACTGAACCACAGACTAGCTCCTAAAGGCAAAAAAATCTACTATTAGAATAAGCCAAGAGAAGAGAAATACGACACAGTTCAATTCCTAATATGAAAAGCATTATTTATAAATATAAGGGGAAAAATATGTTTCAAAAACTCAGAAAGTAACTTGGCTGGACTGTAGGAGTCTGTGTCTGTTGTTTGGAACTATGATTATACTATAGCAGAAACACCACACAGAGGAATGAGTTTTCCAGCTCTCGGAAATTTATGAAGATGCTGGAGACCATTTCCTGAGTGTGATTCTGGTTATGAGGATCATCTCTAAAATCTTATCTCATTTCAAATAAAAGCCATTAAACACCTTCCAAAAATCTGTATGGATCTTATTAGAACTTACAGGGCACTTCAGTGATAGTAAGTCGAAAAACAACAAAACAAACCTCTGACCCACCCCTCAAAATTCCTTTGGGCTTACCTGGCTGCTGCTTTACTGAGTAGTTCAGTCCATCTGCTTTCAAGACTCTCTAGCTGTCCAGTGATTTTCTCTCTGTCAGCCACCTCTGCTGACTGGGCTATTCTGCCTCCTTCTGCTTGAAGCATGTCTACTGTGGCCTTTCGATCATCTAGGAGCCGTTGGAGCAACTATTACATAAATGTTTAAAGACAATGAAAAGTGGTAACACAGGTCATTTTAAAATCTGAATTAGGAAGAAAAGCAACAAAAGAAACCAACCCACCAAATCCTGAGTTTCACTGAGTAAAAGTTTTTTTCATCCTTGAAACAAAAACATGAGATATAGGACAGTTCTCACCACTCACATACTTTTCACACACTTAAAATTTTTAAATGGACCAGTGACTGTTATTATGTGACTAACAGGGAACTTCCTTTGAACCAAGAGAAAATGCCCTAAAAAATGATTAACATTTGAGGTGATAAATATATTAAATTATTTTGACTATGGTAAACATTTCACAATGTATATTGTATCAAAACATCACATTGGGTATCATAAACATATACAATTTTTATTTGTCAACTAAACACCAATAAGGCTGAGAAAAAAAGAAAATTTCCTTTGGGATAAAATTTTTTTTTTTTAAATTGCACTAAAATAGAAATTAAACCAACAAAAAATATAGATAAAACTTTGTAAATGATATACAACACTATCTAGAATATTACTGACCCTGAAAACACCAAAACCCTCTTAACATAAAATTGTGGATGAACACTTAACTAGGATACATAAACAGGTAAAATTATACAGTCTACTATATGCCACAGTAAACTAGTAGACAATTTCCACCTTTCCTTTCAGGATCACACAAAGTAGGTTAGGATTCTACTAAAACTCCCGAATTCCTTCTTAAACTACAAGCAAATGTGTTGTCTACCACTCCCTATGGCTGTTATAGTTCACTGTCCCAACATTCTCACTTACCTTCTGTTCTTGGATCTGTGCTTTCACCACTTTATACTCAGCAGATGGAGGCTTCTGATTGGCTATGAGCTCCTCGGTATCTGCCAACCAGCTGAGCAATGGCTCCAAGGCATCTTGAAACTTCCCACAATGCAACAGAGCCTCCTGTAGCTGTGCAATTCTTTGTGCGACCTGTATATCACGGACATGTAGGTTCATTATGAGAAAGAAGAAAGTGGGTTTCAAATTACTACTGACCCCTTTTAGTAACCATAGATTGCAACTGCTAAATTTTTATTTCCATTCAGGTATCGGGAAACCTCAGATTCAGATGTATCTTTTCTTTTTCCCTTTTTAATATAATTTCAACTTTTACTTTAGATTGAGGGGTTACATGTACATGTATGTTACATGGATATACTGCACGAAGCCAAGGTTTGAGATACAAAGCATCCCATCAACCCGGTAGTGAGCACAGTACCCTACAGTTAATCAACCCCCCTCTTGTCCCCCTCCCTTCCTTCCCCCTCTAGTAGCCCCCAGTGTCTACGGCTGCCATATTTTATGTCCATGAATACCCAGTGTTTAGCTCCCACTTATAAATAAGAACATGCAGTATTTGGTTTTCAGTTCCTGCATTAATTTGCTTACGATAATGTCCTCTATCCAGCTGCATCCATGTTGCTTTAAAGGACATGATTTTCTTATTTTTCAAGGTTGCATAGTATTCCATGGGGTATATGTACCACATTTTCTTTATCCAATCCACTGTTGATGGGCATCTGGCTAATTCCATGTCTTTTCTATGGTGTAGTGTTGCAATAAGCACATACGCGTATGTGTCTTTTTGGTAGAATTATTTCTTTTTGTGGAGCAGGGGAAGAGGGGAGGTGCAGATATATACCCAGTAATGGGACTGCTAGGCTGAATGGTAGCTCTGTTTTAAGTTCTTTGAGAAATCTCCAATCTGCCTTCCTCAGGGGGCAGAACTAACTCACACTCCCATCAGCAATGTCTAAGCGTTCCCTTTCCTCTGCCGCTTCACCAGCATCTGCTTGTTGATGTTTTTTTTTTTTTTTTTTTTTTTTTTTGAGATGGAGTCTCACTCTGTCACCCAGACTGGAGTGCAGTGGCATGATCTCGGCTCATTGCAACCTCCGCTTCCTAGGTTCAAGCAATTCTCCTGCCTCAGTCTCCCAAGTAGCTGGGACTACAGGCACGCGCCACCACACCCAGCTAATTTTTGTATTTTTAGTAGAAATGGGGTTTCACCATGTTGGCCAGGATAGTCTTGATCTCCTGACCTGATGATCCTCCTGCTTCAGCATCTGAAACTGCTGGGATTAGAGACATCAACCACCATGCCCGGCCTGCAGATCTATCTTTTCTATGCCCTGTGTTTCCAGTACACTTGTTACCCACTTGTCACTCACCTTTTTATTCAATGTATTCCAACGAGCATTGATCTCTTCCATGTCATGTTCTAAACCCTGCACATCACAGTCTTTTCCTGCACTCTGAATTAATCCCTGGCCAAGTCCATTCACCTGCTGCAATTTCATTTGAAGAGGATCCACTTGTTCTTTCTGAAACATCTAGATAATTGCAAGCCAAAGAAGATTTAATATAATGGTTGTTAGACCCACTATACCACACAGAGACTGGTTATTCTTGGGGCATTTATGACTTAACGAAAGATGAGCAGAAATAAAGAGAAAGAACAAGCCATATGCATGCAAACCATCAAGAAAACATGTGGTTTTGTATTTCAATATACATCCTCCTATGGACATGTAATTACAGAGTTATGGCACTACTTAGGTCTTTAGCCCAACGACTCTTTTCTCTGTTCTTTTTTTTAATCTGTTGTTTAATTTTTAATGCAAAAAGCCATGGAGAACAGAAAAGCATCAACCTCAAAATGGTGTACAAGTAAGTGCTATGTATATGAATCCTAAAAGGGAAGAATGATACCAAATGACTAGTATTTAGGATGAAATATACCTTGGGGAATAGCCTTAACTGACCACTGATAATAAGAAAAGCTCTACTCTGACTAGGACTAATAACTCAATTAGTCAAAACATATTAACAGTGTGAAGAACGCCAACCTCTTAGCTTAATCCCCCTGTGGCCATTTAACTTCATTCTGATCGAGGGCCACGGCCCACACACAGCAATAATCTTGAAACAGAATTCCTCTGATTACGTAGGGAAACGGTCCAGTAATGTTGGGAAATGTCCTTAATAACTTCAGACACACACACTGAATAAGATACTGATTTACATTTTGAAAACTGCTCAAAAATGACACTGTATCATCCATGTTTATCATGGAGCAACAGAATTCTAAAACAATGTGAACAGGTGTAACAAGCAACGTGCATACTTAGCTCTACTACAGTTATGCTCCATTATGATTTAGACACCTCTAAAAGGAAACAAAAAGGGTCAGAAGAGAATGGTACTTTTGCCACATTAAGAGTATGAAGGAAAATAAAGAAATAAATACTTGCTCCTAAGATCGGGTTTCTCTCAGTTATCAGAGGGACAGAACAAGCCATATTTCACTAGCCTGGATTTATCTCCCTTGCTTTTTCTTCCATGAGCCAGATGATTCAATTAAGGCCAGAGGATGACAGAAAATGGAAGAGGACAAAAATAAATATAAAAGAAAATTATAAGTTTGAATAAGACCAATTTGGTCAGTATGAGACCACAGATCACACTAGGATTAGGAAACTGACTCTAGAAAGAATGGTCTATGGCTGGCTAAGATTACCAGGAAGGGAAAGTCCCAGGAACACTGAAAAAGGAAGGTTCTAAAAGTAATTACGTGTGTACTTCGTTTTTTACTATAATTTGATTATACCATATTTTCTTAGGCAACATTACAAAGCAGTTCAGCTAAAATGACTATTTCTCCAACAACATGGTTCCCAGAAAAAACAACCGCTATAATTACATTTTGTAGCATTAAAGATGTTTCTGCTGAAGAAAAATCAGTTCAGAGGCGAGAAAAACCTCCCAAGTTTAAAGTTGCTTTTGGTACAATAAAATGCTAGTGGTAAAGCTGAAGGAATGAAAAGTCAAAGAAGGCAGAAAGCCAAGGTATGTAGGGAAGATGTCAAGTCCAAATTAAAGGGCCCCCTTTTACTCAATAACCAAATCCTATCTCACACTACAACTGACATTTAAATTCTTTCTGTGCTTTCCAACATGACAGCCAGCAGCTACATATAGCTATTGACATTTCAATTAAATTTAAAATCCAGTTCCTCAGACCCACTAGTCACATTTCACATGGTGAAAACCACATGTGGCCAGTGGTTACAATACTGGACCATAGATAGAGAACATCTCCATCTTGGCAGCAAGTTCTACTGGATAGCACTATAAATTATACAGAAAAGTAAAACAGGCTAGGCACAGTGGCTCATGCCTGTAATCCTAGCACTTTGTAAGGCTGAAGCAAGCAGATTGCCTGAGCTCGGGAGCTCGATACCAGCCTGGGCAACACGGTGAAACCGCATCAATACTAAACACACACACACACACACACACACTCACAATTAGCTGGGCATGGTGGCACACTCCTGTAGTCCCAGCTACTTGGGAGGCTGAGGCATGAGAATCGCTTGAACCTGGGAGGTGGAGATTTCAGTCAGCCCAGATCCACTGCACTCTAACCTGGGCAACAAGACCGAAACTCCATCTCTCTCTCTCTCTCTCTCTCTCTCTCTCTCGCTCTCTCACACACACGCACACACACACAGACACACAGACACACACACACACACTCAAAAAAAAAAAAGGAAGGAAGGTAAAGTTATATTTATATTTAAATAGTTCAATAATCTCTTTCATACACAGGTTGAATATCCCTTATCTAAAATGCTTCGGGTCAGAAGTGTTTCTGATTTCAGATTTACTCAAATTTTCGAGTATCTGCATTAAATACGTATTGGTTGAGCACCCCAAATCTGAAAATCTGAAATCTGAAATGCTCCAATGAGTATTTTTTTTGAGTATCATGTCAGCATTCAGAAAGTTTCAAATTTAGGAGCATTTCGGATTTTGAATGTTCAACCTCTAATAAGAGCTCCTGCTACTTTAAAATTTTGGATTCACTTTGTTTACAGACATTTCCTATGGAAGCATTAGCTATTCCTTCATTTCTCACCTGCACTCTATGAATTAAGTTGACAGGGACAATGGGCATTTGTATCATGTCTCATAAGGTGAAAAATACACGAAAGCCTTTCTAAATAAATATTATCTATTTATTTTGAATATAAGTGAACAGAACATTAAAGAATGTAAATTTGAAAACACCTGCTTCCATCTGTCACTCCCAAACAAAGCTGTTTCGCAAAACCAGTGCTTTTAGATATGCCAAAATTCCTACTCTGTAGTATTTCACATACTGTTAGTGAAAGAGGACTGTGCCATATTATTAACTAAGCAGCACTGGCAGACATTTTCCAAAGAAGTACACTAGTAAAAACTGTTGCAAGGTTGTAACACGCAACTAGGATATAAAACAGAAAATTTCCCAAAGGACTCCTTAAAACACTTTTATCTTTGTTATTGCATTTTATTTTTTTTTTCAGACAGGGTCTCACACTGTTGCCCAGGCTGGAGTGCAGACACACAATCTCAGCTCACTGTAACCTCTGCCTCCCAGGTTCAAGTGATTCTCCTACCTCAGCCTCCCAAGTAGCTGGGACTACAGACACGCACCACCATACCTGGCTAATTTTTCTATTTTTTGGTAGAGATCGGGTTTCACCATGTTGGCCGGACTGGTCTTGAACTCCTGACCTCAAGTGATTTGCCTACTTCAGCCTTCCGAAGTACTGAGATTACAGGTGTGAACCACAGCATCCAACCTCGTTATTGCATTTTTCCAGTTTTATCCTCATTCTTTTCTGTTGTCCTTTGTTCTCTTTCTCCTCTTCTAGACCTCTAAATGTTTAATGAAGTCTTTGGAGGTGGGAGTGAGGGAAGATGTCAGTCCTGGACTCTCTTCTCCTTCTATACTCTTCCTAGGCAATTCCATCAATTTCTATGGGTTTAAATACTAACCACAATAAATGCTTATGACTCTCATTATGTCTCTCTTCTGAGTTTCAAACCTGTACGTCCAACTGCTTTCTTTTTTTCTTTTTGTTGGTGGGAGGCGACTGAGTCTCACTCTGTCACCAGGCTGGAGTGCAGTGTTGTGATCTCGGCTTACTGCAATCTCCGCCTCCTGGGTTCAAGTGATTCTCCTGCCTCAGCCTCCCAAGTAGCTGGGACTACAGGTGCGCACCACCACACCTGGCTAATTTTTTCTATTTTAGTAGAGACAGGGTTTCACCACGTTGGCCAGGCTGGTCTCAAACTCCTGACCTTGTGATCCACCCACCTTGGCCTCCCAAAGTGCTAGAATTAGAGGCATGAGCCACTGCGCCTGGCTTCAATTGCTTTCCTAATACCTCCATGCAAAAAATGAATCACAGGTATCTCAAGCCTAACAGTTCAAAAATGAAACCATCTTCCACTTTCCCTTACTCCCAAATCTGCTATTCCTTAAATCAATAATTTACACCATCTACTCCACTGTACAAACGAGAACCTCAATGTCAACCTTGGTAACTCTCTCACCCCCAACACAGAAGCCATAATCAGCTCTTGTTGACTTTACCTCCAAAATATATCTTCAATCCACCCAGTTGTCTTCAAATCCATTGGTATCTTTTTATTCAAAGTATATGCCAAAATTTCTAACTATATATTATTTTATATTTATTTGTGTGTGGTTTTCTTAATATCTGCCTCCCCCACTCAGTTTAAGTTCCACAAGGGCAAGGACCATGCCAATTCTATTTACTGTAGGAACCTAGTACCTGGTACAGAGTAGGTACTCATAGTATCTATTTAGGCCAGGCACGGTGGCTCATGTCTATAATCGCAACACTTTAGGAGGCCGAGGTGGGCAGATCACCTGAGGTCAGGAGTTCACAACCAGCCTGGCCAACACGGTGAAACCCTGTCTATACTAAAAATATTTTTTAAAAATTAGCCAGGTGTGCTGGCACATGCCTATAATCCCAACTATTCGGGAGGCTGAGGCAGGAGAATCACTTGAAACCGGGAGGCAGAGGTTGCAGTGAGCCAAGATCGTGCCGCTGCACTCAAGCCTGGGCAACAGAGCAAGACTCTCAAAAAAAAAAATTTTATTCAGTGAATGAATGAACCCTTGTATAGAAACGGTGTTAGGGAAAGCTAAAAAAACAATGAAGGTTCTGCCGATCAGCAGAGCATTCAAACACTGAAATGGGATTGTGGTGCTCCCCAGTTTCTGCTTAAACAGACTCCCTTGGGAAATTTTAATTTTATAGAACCCTTATTTTACGCAAAAAGTTTTTTTCTTCCTTTGAACCAGTGACTCGGATTAAAACTGAAGAAGTCTATAAATAAGCAGGGAGTTTATATAACCAGAGATTGCTCTCAGTGGGCCTCAGATCCCACTACAGAAAAACCAAACAAGTTTTTGGCATTTTGCTTCTGCCAAACTCTGCTGTTATTGGCTATTAGAAAGTTTTTATCTATTTTAACCACATATACATGTCTGCACTTGTACATATACATACAAACATAGAAGACCTCAGTTCATTCTAAATCACTTGTCGAATTCTAAGCGTTTATATATAAAAATGACAGGTTTAGTTGCCTCTTGGAATCCTCTTAGGGTAATGGAAGCAATAAAAAATTGATAATCTCTCCTCTTGGAAAAACTTTTAAAAATAGTATTTCACCAATTTAGCAAACCTGTATGCTCATGCTAACTCTATAATGATTTGTTTTGTTTCAATATTTTCAAAATAGCCCTTCTACATTCCTGTTGGTTAACAGTCCTGGCTGAGGCTCAGATCTTTCCTTTCCTGTACACAGATGTGGGCATTTGCTCGCTTCCAGATATTCCATAAAATAACCACACTTCAAAGATGGACAACCTAGCAGCTGGGCTACCACTTCCTTCTTCTGTCATTTACATCAGGCAATATTTCATAAAAGGATTACCTCCTGTAGCTGGAAGGATAGTTAAGAGATGTAGCCAACTACACATTTTGCAGATGAGGAAACAAGGTTCCCAGAGACTGATGCAGGATTTCTATAATTTTTTTTACCTTATGCAGATTTGATTGCCTTATTATGAATTTAATCCCTATTATTTCATGATCACTGCTATGTAAGCTTTATACTGGAGATATTCTGGGTTTCTTTTGTTTTTATTTTCTTAGAGATGGGGAGGCCTCACTATGTTGCCTAGGCTGTTCTTGAACTCCTGGCCTCAAGCAATCCTCTTGCCTTGACCTCCCAAAGTGTTGGGACTATAGGTGCGAGAGCCACTACCCCTGGTATTCTGTATTATCAAGAATGTCAGTGCAAGGAATTTACTCAGTTGTTGACCTATTGTCTTCACTTTGGACAGGCTACTAGGATCTCAGTGTCAATTCCAAATTGAATAAAACTCAGAAAACTGAATCAAAAATCCATCAGTCTCAAAGATGATGCATCCTAATTTGATGGAAGGCTACATTGCAAAATAACTGGTAAAGCTCAAGGTAAAATTACCATCACCCAGCAAAGCCAGAGGATCTTAATCAATCCTCTTAATCAAAGAGCTAATGGTATGCAATCAAAATGATTTTGTTGTCAGGAGCTGCATGTTTAACTGGTGTTCTAAGCTGACTTAGGCTGCCTTGAAAGGCTCTGCAATGAGGTGAATGAGAAACCCATCTTTCTTGTAGCATCCATCCATACTCTAGGAAATTGATATTCATGCATTCAAGTCAGCCAGTCAACAGCAAATGCCTACTATGAAGAGGGCAATATTTTGAGTCCTAAGGGTGCAGTAAAATCAAAACAATCTTCTCACTCAGTTCTCTCTGACTGCATTAAGATTAAACCTCTAACTCCTTTACTCTTACCACTGACCAAATGAAACCCAGACAGTTAACTGTAGAAAGCTGCTGATCTCAAATTCCTTGGACTAGGAGTGCTCAAGGATGTGGAACGTCGTTTCCAACTGTTTCCTAACACATTCGGTTCTCTAAGATTAAGAATCTTAGAGCCAAGAGAGACCCAAGAGTACATTTAGCCCAATTTTCTTGTTTTATAGATTAAACAAGAGGTCCTGGAAAGGAAAATGACTTGCTTAACGACACAAAGATAGTTTGACAAAGATGACTAAAATATCTCTATTTTTCATAAACATTATTATGCCTAGCTCTGGCTTTCAGAAACGCACATTTGCATTTAAAAGTTCTTAACTGCTTATCTTTATTGCTTCTATCCAACCTCCTTTGCTAAATGCTTTCAACTAACCAACATACCTATTTGAAGAGAACGGGGAAGATATGGCCAGTGATTGGTAATCTTATATGCTTGCTGCTTTAAATGTATCTCATTTTATCCTCACAGAGTTCTGCCTTAACAAATGAGGAAACAGGATACTCAGAATAGCTAACTAATTTTCCCAGAGTGGTTAAGAAGCACCCCAGATCTCATTCCAAAGTTCACACTCTGGCCTCTACCTAAATGTTGACACCACCGATCAATAAACTATCTCTTGGTTTAAGAAAGAACATGCTGATTGTATAGTTCAAAAGCAGAATCACCATTTCCTGCTAATCATCTTTGCAAAAATGTAAATCAACAACTGTTTATATCCCTGTTTTCCTTGGTATTGGCTTATCTGAATAAACAATGAAGCATGAAATTATAAAGTTTTTCACCAGACAAAATTAAAGTATATTTTCCCCATAAACTGAACAGAAAGACTACAAACTATAAGCCCAGGAGACCCAAAGAGAACAAAGAACTATCTGTGCCATTTCTCTTCACCATCAAGTCAGCCTTGCAAATCTCACTTTACTCTCTAGACCCTTCCCAGCATCAAAATGGGCAACAATTACCTCATCTGAATTTAATCCAGTGGTTGTAGCCAGAGGCACTTTCCCATGTAGCACTGTGCTGGTCACCTCTTTTATGCCAAATGCTGGGGGATCAAGGTCCTCCTTGACCCACATTCCAGTGGAGGAAGCCTCCTCTAGAACAGGAATTCCTTCTTCTGAAATAGGCACTGAATCAGTGTGGGCAGAAACTCCCAGGAAGGGCACACCAATGGGGAAAACTTCCTCCATAGGAGGCACTGCAGCAGCTGGGATGGCAGGCACCTCTGGGGTGGGCACTGCAGCTGCTGGGGAGGCGGGCTCCTCAGGGGTGGGCACTGCAGCTGCTGGGGAGGCGGGCTCCTCAGGAGTAGACACTGAAGCTGCTGGGGAAGCGAGTTCCTCTGGGGTGAGCACCGTAGCAGCTGAGGAGGTGGGTTCCTCTAGGGTGGGCACTGCTGCTGCTGGGGAGGTGGGCTCCTCAGGGATGACCACTAAAGCTGCCAGGGAAGTGAGTTCCTCTGGAGTGGCCACCACAGCTGCAGGGAAGGCAGATTCCTCTGGGATGGCCACCGCACCTGCAGGGGCAGCAGATTCCTCAGGGGTGGGCACCGCAGCAGCTTGGGAGGCAGATTCCTCTGGGGTGGGCACTGCAGCAGCTGTGGAGGTGGGCTCCTCTGGGGTGAGCACTGCAGCAGCTGTGGAAGTGGGCTCCTCTGGGGTGGACACTCTAAAAGCTGGAGTATCGGGTTCCTCTGGAGCATGCACTGTGGTAGCTGGGGTGACAGGCCATTCTGGTGTATCATCCTCCTCTGTAATGGCAACAGCTAGAGCAGTCCACTCTGGGGAGGACCCTGCAACAGCTGGAGCAGTCTCCTCTGGGGAGGACACTGCAGCAACTGGAGCAGTCCCTTCAGGCGCAGACATTGTAACAGCTGGGACAGTAGTCCCCTCTGGGGCTGATACCGCAGCAGCTGTGACATCCTCCTCCTCTAAGGAGACTATTGAAGCAACTGGGATGTCCTCATGTAGGAAGGGCACTATAGTAGCAGCTATAGCAGTTCCCTCTGGGGCAGGCACTGCAGCAGCTGAGGCGGCAGGCCTCTCCAGGGAAAGCACTGCAGCAATTGAGATATCCTTCTCTTGGCTGGGCAGTACAGCATCTAGGGCATCCTCTACAGTGGGCACTGCAGCAGTCTGGGAAGGCCTCTGGAGGATGGGTATCCATTCCTCTAAAACTGGTTCAGTATTACCAACCTCAGTAACTTGTTTCTCTGGAAAAATATTTAGGAATGAATCAGAATCTCTCGTTTCCATCTCCCCTCTCTCTGATGATGCCACATCCAGCTCAGGCTTTGTATCATTCACAGTTTCCACTCTATCTGGATTAAGTCTCAGTTTTCCAACCAGCAGGTGCAGACTCAGAATCTCTGACTCTGGGGACTTCCTCTGGAGATCCTGAAAGAACTGCTCTGGGAAGTTTCTGTGGAAATGTGCTGGGGCTCGATCCTCCAAAAGCATGGCTTGATAATCCAGTTCTTTTGTCTCACCATCCTCATCACAGACTTTCTCCACAGAGAATTCACAAGCATCCACATTTCCCAAGGATGTCAGACTGTTATTTTCTTGATTAACAATTACATTCTCACTTTCCAAATGAATCTCATCTGTTAGCAAATTTGATTCATATAACACCTCTACTTCAGGTATTGAGGTAACATCTGTTAGTTCATGATTAAAAGCAAAACTAAAGGTGACCCTCTCAATGCACTCCTCAACACTCCCCTCAGTTTGACTGCAGTCTCCCTGGGACAAATTGCCATTGTCTTTGGCCAGCTCAGAAGCAATGAAGCCTGATAATTTTTCTTCATGAGAAACCCTGTGATCAGAGTTCAGCAGTCCTCCTGGGTCCAGCTTTTCCAGTGAATCCAGATCAGCTGGCTGTCTGGACTTAAATTCTGCAGTCCTGGGGCTAAAAGGCACTTTTTCACATTCCTCCTTGTTAACAGTGGAAGTGTCTCTCATGTTATCAATGTGGGCAATAAGTTCCACAGCATTAGGCACCTGAGAAGAATCCAGGGTATTAAAATATCCACAATCCAATCCAGAATCATAGTCTCTTGCCCTTACATGTAAAAGGCCTAAATGCTGTTCCTTTTCTAAAGAAGCCCCTGGAAAATAACTAATTACAAGCAAAGTTTCTGCATCCTGGGATGCGGCCAGCCCTTCAGAAGAGGTTTGATTCTGTAGCTCAACTAGAGGAGTTACTCCTTCTTCACATAAACATTCCTTTTCAAGTTCGAGAAACATCTGCACTGAGTCTGTGTCAGAGAGCTGCTCTGCATCAACAACCCCCACAGTACACGCTGAATCTGAAACAAGACCCTCCAGCCCCTGAGCAGTTCTGTTTGCCACCTCACCAAGAATACCCTCACCTGTAAGAACACAATCGCAATCCAGGGGTATATCCTTGGGAACAGTAGCCAACTGGTCCTCGGCTGGCTGGGGGTCATCAGGGCAACAAATCTGACCAAGAGATAGATGGCCAAAAGTCCTCAAGACAGCAGCTAAGCAATCAGATCCATCCTCCACCACTGCTGTGTTTGCTTGTTCTCTTTCTTCAAAAATATCTGCCAGGCTGTTCTTCTCATCTGCCATCAGAAAAGTCTTTTCCCTTTCTGACAGTTTATCTTCCTCCCACTCCCCCTCAGCCTCCATCATGATCCATCGCTCATCCTCCTCAAACTTTAGCTCAGACTCTGTTTTCTCTCTCAGGCTGGGGGTTATGAGAACATGCAATTCTGGATCTAACAGCTCTTCACTCAGGCAAGGAGAGAGAGGTGGCATTTCCACAGTGCAGGCTGTGTCCCCAAGGGGGTGCTGCTTCTCACTAAAGCCTCCCTTAGTGAAACTTTTTGTGGCCCTTGGCCAGGTTGCACTTGAGAATCTGGATTCCTGCATTACATCTGTGCCACCACTTGCTGCTGCAGCTTCTGATTCTAGAGACTGGAATTCACGGGGAGAGTTTGCACTGTGCTGTTGAAATCCAAAGTCCTGGCAGTCTCCACTTAAGTTTTTTACATCTTGCACCTCTGGAATATCTATGGATTTGGAGACATGTTCCAGAGTTACTGACTCTGACTGAGGTTCCCTGTGGTCGAAATGACCATAACTTTCTGTTAATGCAGAACTTGACTCCTTCTTCTCTTGCAAGGAAGGATTTGAAGCACCAGCTTCTGAAACCTCACTGAGAGAAGCTTCCATTCTCTCTGCAAATTCTGGGAAGTTGGGTGGCATAAAGGACTTCCACGATCTCCTGTTAACATTGTCTTTGCGTTCTGCATTTGGCCGCCTTCTGGGTGGCACAGGTGCTGACTTCTGCACATCACTGCTTAGCTTTAGTGCATCAAATATTATCCTCTCATCCAGCTTCTTACCTTCTGGTGCTCTAGATTCAAACACGTTAGATGCTGCTCCTAATGTACCATTGCTAGATATAGTACTTCCTTCCATCTTTTCCATGGTGCTTTTTGAAGTCTGGTTAAGCTTTGACCCCTGGTCAATTTGCTCATTTATCCTCATTGTATCATATATAGATCGTTGTGGAACATAGCAGTCCTCTATGTAGCCATCCTCCTCTTCTCCTTTCCCCAGGCAGGTGGGGTTCCGCCTTAAACAGTCTGGCCTGCTGAGTGGCTTACCCATACTTTTTCAATCAAGATGAACCATCAATCTTTCAAAAGTTTTTTCACGAGTTCCCCCGAAACACATTCTACATAAGTTATAAATCCTTTTAGCTGTTCATACTCCAAACCACCAACTGCATCTGCCCTCCAGAAAGGCCTGGAAGTCTCATTTTGAAACCATTCTGGGAGAAGCTCTAAGACAAACAGCTTTTTCCTCACAGGCTAGCAGCCTCATAGTTGCAGACAGACGGTATAATTTAAAATAATTCCTTGTATGGCTTCTGGTTTAATTTTTTTTAAGAGCACTGCTCTTTCGAATTCAGTCAACAAAAATCATCTGATATTGACAAGTCTTTTTCTGTATCTAGTTCCATTCACTTCTCACCGAAGCAGAGTTGGGAGCAGCAAATTTATGCCGACTGTGTCCTTTACTAACAATGGCACAGCCTCTCTAGTCCAAGTATGGCCCAAGCTCCTAAGAATTCCTTTCATTTTATCCTAGTTCCAGCCCCGGAGAGTCCAGCTGGTCTGAATTAGCCATTCGTCCTCCCTAGCTGGGGTGTTTGCATTTGAACTGGGCTGGTCGGCGGATATTCCTGCAACTTTAAACACAGGAAGTCCTTCATTCGGGGCCAGCTTGGGGCTTCCTGTCTCCAAAACATCATGGCATTGTTGTGGCTCCCAGGCCAACCCTGCGCTGTGGATGCAAAACAAGGCGAGCGGAGGTCCGCTCCAGGCCTTTCGAAAGGCGGGCGGGCGGCAGCAGCGGCTGCGGGTCTGCGGAGGGGCTTGCTCAGCACGGCCCACTTCCTCGCGTCATGCCGCGCGCCCCGAGGGCCAGGGTCGCCTCACCGCAGGCTGCAGGTGGCTCCCGGCCGCTCCGGCCTCAGGTCCCGTGCTCAGGAAGTTAGTTTGTCCCTCCGGCAGCTGAGTCCCGAGTGCTGTGGGCGCCGCCTCCCCCGCCGCCGCCAGTCCCCGGCCCGCAGCCGCCGCGCCGTGGGCTGCATGACAAGCAGCCGCCTCTATTCTCCACCACGCCGCTGGCCCCGCGGCCCTGCCGCCCCGCCGTCCTCCCCGCCCGCAGCTGTCACGGTCCCGGCATGCAAACTTCTGCCTGGGAACAAAAGGCTCCGCTCGGGCCGGCGGGGGACGAGCCTTCCTCCCCCGCGCCGCGCGGCCCGCTAGCTCGCTCGCTCGCTCGCTGGAAGTGCTCGGCTGGCGGGCGGCTCTCCTCCCCCTTCCCCGCGCCGCCGCGCTACGCCGCCCCGCCCGGGCAGCCCCCTGGAAGCCGGGAAGCGCGAGACGCGGAAAGCCCGGGAGGAGGGCGGGGGCGGGGCCCATCGGGGGCGGGGCCGGGAAGAGGAGCGACCCCGAGCGAGGAGGGCTCGGTGGAGAGGATTGGAGGCAGAGACGCCGAAGGAGGGGCTTCTGCGGGATGTGGAGCTAGGGACCCGGGGCGCCAGCCCCACCCCTCGGCTCCCGCGCCCCACGCCCACCGCACCCCGGGGCCAGAGGGGAACGCCCCGCCCCCGGAGAGGGCGCAGGAAGAGGAGCGAAACCCGCGCTAGTCTCGGCTGCGCCGCGCAAATCCCCTGACAAAGGAAAGCCCCGCCCTCCTCCCTCTGGCCCGGCCCCTCCCGCCCCCGTCTCGCTCCTACCCGCCCGGCTCCAAGCCCGGCCCAAAGGCGAACGAACCCAGAAGGGGTACCCCTGCTCTCCCAGCTAGCCGGTGCTGACGAGGGCCACTCAAGTTCCCGTGTGGCGGCAGGTCGCGCGGCCTGGGGTGGGCCGCTGGCATCGCCCTCGGCTCCAGCTCTGCCGCCAAAGGTTGTCCCTATAGTCCCTCCAATGTCACCTTTAGCGCGCCCCTAGCCGGACCGAAGAACACTCCAGCCTTAAACCCGGCACTTTTCCAGTGTCCCAAAGGAATTCGGTCACGCTCAGAGACCAAGTTATTGGATAACTCCATGCACATTCTACCTTCACGCTCCCCCTTCTCAAGTATATATCAAGTCCTGCTCAATTCTCCCACCAGGATTTCTCTGCTCACAGACTTGAGTGGATCAATGACGGAAGAAAATGGGATGGAGTGGGAGGTGGGGATGCCAACAGCTGAGCCCTACGACCAAACACCTGGGTCCTTTATAGCTGTGCACAGCCAAGAAAACCTGCCAGATGAAAAGCATGGGTATTTCAAATCTCAAATAGAAAAATACTAGAGAAAAGTGGCTGACAATCCCCTCACCCACGGCTTTTGGCTTTTAGAAAAGCCACCTGGTCACCTGGTGACTGTTAAAGAATGTACAAAGGACAACCCAGGAAACTGTCCACCAGAGGCAGCTGTGTCTCTGAAGAGGTCCAATACTCTGTTCTCTTTGCGATAGCCATTCTCTGGATTTATGAAGAAAAAAACTATCTGTTAAAATTTGGAATCTCTGTCGGACCATGTGGTCAATATATATGGTAAAACTTATGGAAAAGTTATTTCTAACCTTTACACAAACAGTAAGTGAAACCAACACCTGGTGTATGGAGATCTGGCACTGAAACCTAGAACTGGGCCTTAGGCTTACTTAGGGAATCAGACTGGTCCTTGGCAAAAAATGAGATGTGAACTGAAGCCTGTAATTGGAATTAAGCAACTAAAAGATCTTTCTCTGGTAAAATGTTTTGCACTTCATTTCTCACTTCAACAAAGGCTGCTGATCAATTCTACCCACTCAAATCCAAAAGACTCCGCCCATCTATAAACTGAAAGGGGTGGGGAGGCAGACTAGGTTGTGTCTTGACACCCTGTCTAGTTTTAATATTTAGTTCTAAAACTTTTAAAGGCACTGCCCCAGAATCCTGTGTCCTCTTGGTCCTATACTGCCAAGACACTAGAAACCCTGTCCTATGAAGAACGAACAGTACAAGAACAGTAATGTTTGACCTAGAGAAAGTTCTAGGAGATGTAATTAGTATGAAGTATTTGAAGAGCTGAGATGTAAGAGGAAGGAAACTTGTTCTGGATGTCTCCTTAAGCTGGCACACTAAGATCTAAGATTCAAAACCAACAAAGAGCTTCTCACAGCTATTCAAAGAATAGAGTGTCCCCTAAACTGGTGACTTTCCTGACCCTGGGGGTGTTTAAGCAGAAATTCAAGCAATCACTTGGCAGAGATTTGGGAAAACAGACTTACAAATCCTCTGCAGTTTGTTCAGATGAATTTTAAAGTCCTTTCTAACTTTGACATGCTGTAATCCTAAGGACTGATAGCTTACAGATCTGATACTTAACAGTTCAGGGAATCCAGGTTTTAATTTTCTTTTAATTATTCAGCACAACTGGAAAAACTCAGGGAAGGAAAGATCAACTTCACCAGCAAATCTCCTGGCCAAATACGTTCACTTAAGTGTTCAGATGTCATAACAGAGTGTTTAGCATGCCAGGGCCCCTTTGGTTGGAAGAATCTGAGGAATTCTGGCTCTGGATGAAGGATGGGTGGTTATTCTATTACAAAGAATTTTTTTTTTTTTGAGATGGAGTCTCACTCTGTCGCCTAGACTAGAGTGCAGTGACACAATCTTGGCTTACTGCAACCTCTGCCTCCTGGGTTCAAGTGATTCTCCTGCCTCAGCCTCACGAGTAGCTGGGATTACAGGCACACACCACCACACCCAGCTAATTTTTTGTATTTTTAGTAGAGATGGGGTTTCACCCCTTGTTGGCTAGGCTGGTGACCTGACCTCAGGTGATCCACCCACCTCAGCCTCCCAAAGTGCTGGGATTATAGTCATGAACCACTGTGCCCAGCCATAAAGAATCATCTTGATGTAGAATCACAAACTTCATGGACAGAAATTCCTTTACTGTTTCCTCACCAAGTTAGGTATGAACCAATCCAGCCTAGTCTTAATTAATTCCCTCCCACACCTATCTACCAATATCCTTACTACTCTCATCAGTGATCCATATAAATAAATGGAGCATTCCTGCAACTATGAAATTCAGATCTGTAGTCACACTCTTTCTAATTAGGGTGGTAGGAAAATAAGTTTAAATACACGCTAAAGAGAAATTACATATAGTAATCTAATCCTCCCATCCCACCTCCAGAAAACCCCCAAAACCTAACGCCAAAGAATGCTTTCTGAATGCTTTGCTCTTTTTAAAAAATCATCAGTATGTGTTTAGAAAGAAATCAAGAGAGGAAGCACAAGGTCTCCTCCATGTCTTAATTTTTATCTGTTCATGAGTTTCTCCTTAGTTTAGGTATGTGGAACTCTGCCAACAGCCACCTCAGTGACTGAAATAAATACCTGATACAGCTTTCCACCTCTTGTTGCCCTGATAGCTACAACAAAAAAAAGCATCTGTTCATTTCACATGCTGTGTATAAACTTTTTAAAAGAGAAATACAGGGAGCTCCAGAGACTCTCTTCAGATATTTCCCCCACCCCTGTAACCACAAATATATGCACTGAAGCCAAAATCCAAATTAGTTTCCAGTTAGTTGATTACAGAGTTCAAAGAATTCTCTACTCATTTTGAAATTCCCAAGAACAGAATTTGGTGTTAGATTTTCCTTCAGTTAACTTAGAAGAAAGAAAAATCCTGGCCCTTCCAGCTCCTTCCTGCGGTCTTCCTAATGAAAGACAGCCGGGTAGAGTCTCCTCACATCCTAACACAGCTCCCTTTTCACGTTTTGGACCTGGCATCCTGCCTTTGTCTGCTCCAGACTGAAACTGCCAACCTTCTGGGACAATCTGGAGACCCTAGATTTACACTTCCCTAGATTCTATGATGCCTTTTCACCCACCTTGATGGGTGCTCTCTTTTGGAAGACTAATTCTGAGAAGAGGATACAGAGGACTGGTTGGATCTTGCTCATTTTAAATCTGCACAATGCCTTTCATCTTAGGATCTTTAGATTTTACAAGCATTATTTAGTAGCAAGTAGAAACTCCACAGTGTTAGTCTGTACCTGTTGGGCATCAGTCATTGCCATCCTTTGGTACTTTTATTATTATAAACATGGCTACAGAGTGGCTCATAAAGCAACATAGCATGACATGAAGTTTGTTTTAAGTGGGATACTAAGGATTTTGATGCTATTTGAGCTCTCATGTACTCCATGAGAAAACTTTCCACACACTCAGCTGGAACTCTCATGACCGCTGTAAGCCCTTTCCTGCTTGTAGACTTTCCAAAAGACAGTATATTAATCCCTCTTTTAGACTAATGGTCACCAAAACCATGGTGACGACAAAGCATGGGACTTTGCAAGTTAGAAAAGACCTGACAGAAGGGTGGGAAGAAGGAAGGCAGCGGGTATCAGAGAAGGCTTTATGGAGGGAATCACATTTACTCATTAGGATTTCAGATATACGGAGATGGCAAAGATAAATATTTCTAAGTGAAGAGCCAAAGGCAGGACTCAAAAGAAGCAAATTCTGGCTGGGCTCAATGGCTCACACCTGTAATCCCAATATAATCCCAATACTTTGGGAAGCTGAGGCAGGAATATTTCTTGAGGCCAGGGGTTCAAGACCAGCTGGGGCAACATTGCAAGACACTTGTCTCTACAAAAAGTTAAAAAATTGACCGGGCATGGTTGTGTGTACCTGTAAGTCCTAGCTACTTGGGAGGCTGAATTGATAAAATAGTTTAGCCTAGGAGTTTAAGGTTACAGTGAGCTATAATTGTATCAATGCACTCTAGCCTGGTAACAGAGTGACATCCTGTCTCTAAAATATATATATTTTTGTTGTTGTTAAAAAAAACTTTTTTTTTTTGAGACACGGTCTCACTTTGTTGCCCAGGCTGGGGTGCCGTGACATGATTTTGGTTCACTGCAACCTCCACCTCCCAGGTTCAAGTGATTCACCTGCCTCAGCCTCCGGAGTAGCTGGGATGACAGGCATGCACCACCATGCCCAGCTAATTTTTGTATTTTTAATAGAGATGGGATTTCACCATTTTGTCTGAGCTTAAGCGATCTACTTGCCTAGGCCTCCAAAGTGCTGCGCTTACAGGTATGAGCCACCAAGCCCAGCAAAAAAAAAAAAAAAAAAAAAAAATTTTAAATGAAGACTTTGGGATGGGGTGCTCACTCAACTGTCACTTATATTATCTCATTAAAAAAATCCAAATCTTTATAAATGAAGCTTAGGGTGGCAAGCTTTCTTGTCCAAAATAATATAGCTAGTAAAAATGAGGAAGAGGGCTGTGAAAGTAACTGCAGAGGAAGAATATTTGGGCTTTACAACTGACCAGAGGGAATGTAGAGGTTAGAGGGAAAAAAATAAAGACAACGCCATATAGTGTTACTTTTAGGTTACTAAGGGCATAGAAGTACTATAAAACAGTAACAGGAAAGAAAATATTTGAATTCATTTATTTTAGAGCATTCTGTATGTGAAATACTAAAAAACAACCCATGTGAAGGTGTCTAGAAGGGCCCCTCACACAAGAGATTCAATACTGGGATAGAGATATAAATTTGGGCCAGGTGTGGTGGCTTACACCTGTAATCCCAGCACTTTGGGAGGCTGAGGCAGCAGATCACCTGAGGTCAGGAGTTCGAAACCAGCCTGGCCAACATGGCAAAACCCCATCTCTACTAAAAATACAAAAATAAGCCAGGTGTGGTGGCATGCACCTGTAGTCTCAGCTGCTTGGGAGGCTGAGGCAGGAGAACCACTTGAACCTGGGCGGTGGAGGTTGTAGTGAGCCAAGATCATACCACTGCACTCCAGCCTGGGAGATAGACCAAGACTCTGTCTCAAAAGAGAGAAAGAAAGAGAGAGAAAGAGAGAGAGAGAGAGAGAGAGAGAGAGAGAGAGAGAGAGAGAGAGAGAGAAAGAGAGATTTGGAAGCCTTTCCCTGTAGAACAGTGAGGAACTGTCATCTCAGAGGCTGAATCCAGAGAGAAGAGAAAAGGATAGATGACAGAGTTTCAAGAACCACATATTTAGGAGATAGGAAGACAAACCAAAAAGGAAAGCAAAAGAGCAGCCAGAGAAGACAATGGAAGAATATAATGTCCAGAAAGTAAATTAACTTTCAAGAAAGAAAATCTGATATTAAATGCTGCACAATGAAAGAGGAGAATAGTGAGGGAGACAAGGCCACTAGACCTGGCAACTAGGAAGTCAGTGAATATCTAAGAGAGCAGTTTCAGCAGTGATGGGTGTTAGATAAGATTAGAGGAGGTTAAGGATAGGCCGTGTTGAGAAACAAGTATTGATCCTCCCTTCCTCTTGACATAGTGTTCTTTTGGCTTCCATGACACTGTGGTATCCTGGTGCTATCTTTCTAGCCAGTCCTTTGTTTCCTTGGATTCTTCTTCCTATCCTCTTGAGGCAACTAATTTCACAAGGTTATATCCTTGATTCTCTTCTTTCAATCCATTCACCAAATATTTATTGGGATCTACTATGTGCCCTAAACTATGCTAGGCACTAAGGGAGTGAGTGATGAGCAAGACATACTCAGAAGCCTACATTCTAGTAAGGCAGAAGGACATTCATTTTAATTCAATTGCATAGTTACTCTGAAAGAGAAGCACACAGTGCTATGAGAATATAGGTCATGGACCTCAACCTGGCCTGGAATCTCAGGGGAGGTTTTCCTGAGAAAGTGATGATGTGGGCTTTCCCCTGGGACTGAGAGTAGTCTTTCCAGTTCCAGAGTGGCAAAATCATCACAAAGTTCCTTGGTTATTTCCATGAAAGAGGTCCTAGGATTGAATCGCCCCCCTCTTTTTTTGGTTTTGAGACAGTTTTGCTCTGTCACCCAGGCTGGAGAGCAGAGGGTGCGATCTCGGCTCACTGCAACCTCTGCTTCCCAGGTTCAGGCGATTCTCCTGCCTCAGCCTCCTATGTAGCTGGGATTACAAGTGCCCACCACCACGCCCGGCTAATTTTTGTATTTTTTTGTACAGTTGGGGTTTTACCATGTTGGTCAGGCTGGTCTTGAACTCCTGACCTCAAGTTATCTGCCCACCTCAGCCTCCCAAAGTGTTCAGATTACAGGCATGAGCCACTGCACCAGGTCCTCCTCTTGAGTATCAGAAAAGAAGGCAGAATAAATAATACAGGAAGAAGAAATTTCTCAAAATCATCTCTTTCATTTTGTTACTAAGGAAAATTCTTATCATTGATGACAAAGAAACAAACAGCTTAGGTATGAGTTTAAAGAATTAGACCCAAAACAGAGCTTATCCTTTGAGAATGAATTGCAAGATGACAGAGATATTAGATGGTTCGCTTGATGAATACAATGAATTCAAGATGGAGAAAATGTAAGGCACATATAATTTCTTTGAATTATCTCCTTTCCTTGATTCATATATACACATGACCAAATATTAAAAACACATATTTGCTGAAACTATAAAGAATTAAAGACTTTCTGTAAAACATCTCAATCTGGTATGATATTGGCAGAGGGATGAATTATATCTGTATTTTCAGCTGCTTGCCTCTAAAACTATGCTGATATTTTCTTCCTCAACCCTCAATGGTTGAATTAAAGATTAATATTAAGAGGTATCTTTCCTAAAGATGCTGACTTAGTAGTTGCCATTGTACGGCAACAGAGGAAGATAACATGATCTATGATAAAAGCTAATTGGGCCAAAATCCCTGAGATCATTATTAGAGCTGATCTAATGGGCAACTGAATGGCTAGGGAAGTCAGAGCTGGTAATGTCTTCTGGTTAATTCTGGATAATGATTTGAAAATAATATTAATTTGTAGAGCACACAAGCCAAGGCCAAAATGGTCTCAGAAAAACTTGCTGGCTGTAGGATTCTGATAGAAATGCATAAATGAATAAATTAATGAACAAATAAACATGTATGTATATGTATGTGTACACAGAATATATATATATTCTAAATTCGTAGAATATATTTTAAACTGTGTAGAGTCATGATCTAAACTTGCCTATTATTGCTACTCTAGGGCTAGAAATAAGCCCTACACTATTGCTCCCACAGAAGCTGCTCAGGAAGACTGTTTCATTGTTATCAAACTAATTTTACTTTAGCCTCATAATTTCCATTTTTCCAAGAAGAAAAACCAGTCTAATCTGGTGCTGGGCCTCAGATCATGTCTTCTGGAGAACGATCATCCCTAGGCACAAAGAGGGATAACAGTTCTTATTAAAAAGATTTCACAGGCTTGGCACAGTGGCTCATGGCTATAACCTCAGCATTTTGGGAGGCTGAAATGGCCAGATCACTTCGACTCAGGAGTTCAAGATCAGCCTGGGGAATGTGGTGAAACCTCATCTCTACAAAAGATACAAAAATTAGCTGGGTGTGATGACAAATGCCACTAATCCCAGCTACTTGGGGGGCTGAGGTGGGAAGATGGCTTGAGCCTGGGAGGTTGAGGCTGCAGTGAGCCATGATCATGCGACTGCACTTCAGGCTTGGGTGACAAAGTGAGACCCTGTCTCAAAAAGAAGAAAAAAAAATTACAATATTCTACTATATATGTCTAGATAAGCTTATTTTTAAAAAGCATATTATCAGGCTGGGTGCAGTGGCTCACACCTGTAATCCCAGCACTTTGGGAGGCCGAGGCGGGTGGATCATCTGAGGTCAGGAGTTCGAGACCAGCCTGACCAGCATGGAGAAACCCCATCTCTACTAAAAATGCAAAAGTAGCCGGGCGTGGTGTCATGTGTCTGTAATCGTGGCTACTCAGGAGGCTAAGGCAGGAGAATCACTTGAACCCAGGAGGTGGAGATTTCAGTAAGCCGAGATCGTGCCATTGCACTCTAGCCTGGGCAACAAGAGTAAAACTCCGTCTCAAAAAAAAGCATATTATTATCTATTGAGCTGAGCACCAAATATAAGCCTAATGCTTTTAGATATATCACTTCACTAAATTTTCATAAAAATCCTAAAGGTATGATTTAGCAATGTTTGTATTTTATAGTTAAAGTAAATAGTATTCAGAGAGGTTAAGTAATTTCCCTCAAGGTCACTCAGCTAGTAAAAATAATAGAGCCAAGACTCAAACCAGGATATTTCTGACTAGAATTTGTATTCAGTTTTTTTCACCACAACAAATTGAAGTATGCAGACTTGTTAACTGTCAATTACTTCAGTAAATAGCAATGACTCTGTGCATAAGAAGCAGCATATTTCTGTCTTTGTTTTGCTTTCTTATACTGAAAAGAGATTGTGTTCCCTTAACATACACTAAATAGTAGAGGGGGAAGGAAGCCCAGAGGGAAGATGGAGAGTTGAGGAAATCAGGCTAAGATTAGAATTTTTTCAGGACACAGAAGGATATCCCTCAAGTCTTGCAGAGTAGACAGCATTTTGAATCCTAGAGCTCACATGGCTTATGAGAAATAAAGAATGTTCATCCAGTCAGTCAAATATTCACTCATCTCCAACTATGTATATACCAATATGCTAACTACATTAAGGGAGACAAAAATGAATTAACTGAGGTGAGGGGACAAAAGCATATAATCAGAAAATGTCAAAATTAGGTAGTGTGTGATAAAAGCCAAATGAGTTATACATTGTAAGTGATTAATCACATTGTAAGTGATTAAGAGATCAGAAGTAGTGAGCTGGGGAGATCAAAAGGCTTTATAAAGTCAGGCGTGATGGCTCATGCCTGTAATCCCAGCACTTTGGGAGGCCAAGGCAGGTGGATCACCTGAGGTCAGGAGTTCGAGACCAGCCTGAGGTCAGGAGTTTGAGACCAACACGGCGAAACCCCGTCTCTATTAAAAATATAAAAAAATTAGCCAAGCATGGGGGTGCACACCTATAGTAATCCCAGCTACTCGGGAGGCTGAGGCAAGAGAATCGCTTGAACCTGGGAGTCGGAAGTTGCAGTGAGCCGAGATCACACCACTGTACTCCAGCCTGGGCGACAGAGTGGGAATCTGTCTCCAAAAAAAGAAAGAAAAAAAAGGCTTTATAAAGAGGTGGACTTGAGCTATGTCTTCAGAAATCAAATATGTAAAATGTATAAGGAGTGTCTGGGGTAACTGGGTGGAGTGGATGGCCTATATAGGAAATAACACCGGAAAGACAGTGGGGATCAAATATGTAGTTTCCAAGACCAGAGACACAGAAACAGACTAGTTCTGAAGGATACCACCGTTTATCAGATCAGATGGCCCTTGCATTGCTTTGGGGGAAGGATAAGGACAGGAAGAACTGTGAATACAGACAGAAGGTCAGGAAATCCATTTTGGAGGCCCAATTTTTAGGGGGCTATAACATAATTTATGTCTGGTTTTTTTTTTCCATGGGAACCATGTACGTATATGCTGACTATCCAATCACACTAGCTCTCTGCATTCTTAACAGAGGGTCCTTTGTTCCAAACAGTAAGGCTCAAGAGACAGAGTCTGATAACATCACACTGAGATCAGTACTCCCAGCTGGTGCAAGGAGGGCTGATGCCATTCCATAACACACCCTACAGGAAGCAGCTTGAGATACACAGCTGATTGATTTCCACAGCAGGAGCCTTGTGGCAGTGTGGGGTGGGGACTGGTCAGGCATAGAGAAAATTCTTCAGCCGCTGACTCAGATTAGTTCCCCAAGATCCTGACTCTATGTGTGTAAGTCACTCCTAGAAGCCACACTGTTTCTTAACTAATTTTCTTAAAAGGGAGGAAAACCACAGAAGGATCCCCAGGGAGTGGAACTATTTCATCAGTTAACTCTTACTTGTCATGGAATCCGAAGATGGCAAAAATCAAATTCCCTAGCTTTCTAGAAGTAAGTTGAATAATTCTTTCATTGTAAGGGGCCATCCTGTGTATTGTACGTTGTTTAGCAGCACTCTCTAGATGCCAGTGGCAGCTTTCCCAGTCATAACAATAAAAAATGTCTCTGGGCCAGGCGTGGTGTCTCATGCCTATAATATGAACACTTTGAGAGGCCGAGGCTGGCAGATCATTTGATTTCAGGAGTTCAAGACCAGCCTGGGCAACAAAGTGAAACCCTGTCTCTACAAAAAAATACAAAAATTAGCCAGGCATAGTGGCATGCACCTGTAATTCCAGCTACTTGTGGGGCTGAGATGGGAGGAACAATTGAGCCTGGGAGGTTGAAGCTGCCATAAGCCATGATTGTGCCACTGCACTTCAGCCTCAATCATGGGAGTGAAACCCTGTCTCAAAGAAAAAAAAAGGTGGGGGGAGGTTTCTCTGGCAAAGCTGAGCCTGGTTGACAACCAATGGTGTAGCATAAACTTTGGCGCCAAAAAGGCCTTCCCAATCCCAACTCTCATATTTACTTGCTATGTGGCTCGAACAAGTTATTTTAACCTCTTCAAGTCTAAGTTTTCTTATCGGCAAAATGGAATTTTAAATGTCTGACTCTGTTACAGAGAGTTTTTTTCAAAGATCATTTAGACTCAGATCTTTCGTACTGCGTTTACCACTACATCACTTCCACGGTAATTCCCTTTATATCTATTTCTCTTACTATAGATGGTGTCTGACTTAACAATGGTTCAACTTAAGATTTTTCAACTTTATGATGGTGAAAGTGATATGCATTCAGTAGAAACCATACTTCAAGTACCCATACAATTATTCAGTTTCTCAATTTCAGTACAATATTCAAGAAATTACATGAGCTAGTCAGCACCTTATTATAAAAAAGGCTTTGTGTTAGTTGATTTTGTCCAACTATAGGCTAATGTAAATGTTTGAGTATGTTTAAGGTATGCTAAGCTGAGCTATGATGGTCAGTAGGTACATTAAATGCATTTTTGACTTACAGTATTTTTGAGTTATAATGGGTTTATCTGGACATAATTTCACTGTAAGTCAAGGCACATCCATACACCATTAACTAGAGACTGTCTGAGACTCCAGTACCCACCACAAGGACTAGCACAGAGCAACTTGCTCAGTAAGGATGGGTTAAAAGAAATACAGAACCACTTCCTTCTAACCCCCATAAAAGGATCCATGAACTATTATCATGTGTAGCAAAGATCCATATTTCAAATGACAGGACTGGTGGTAGAAAAATAGTTTATGATGTCCTAGAGAGTAAGTGTATCCCATTAATCTTCCGCAGCCAACAACAGACTCATAGTTGAAAAGCACTTAGTGGTGGCAAAGTATTAAGGAAGGTGGGGAGGGAGCACATTCTACCCATAGTTGGGTTTTACCAACTGGGACAGCTGAGACTTGCAAAGAATCCATTCAGCAGGAGACAGCCCTTTGGTATACTGATAGTTTGGTGCAGTGACCTGACACGACTCCCTGTGGGACTCATTTTATTCCTGGTAAACCAGCAACTCTAACAATAAATGGCCCTTCAGAGAAACTCATCATACTTCCTAGAAGCTCACAGCTTATTAGTGAGCTTAAAAGTGCCCATGATATCTTTCTGAAGCTCCAGGGCCAGGCTAAGGCTGAGACCATTTACCATTCATTTCTAGGCACAGTGAAGATCAGTCCTGTTCTGCAAGTCTGTGCTTATCTCAACCATGTTTACTAATCAAATACTCAACAATCAATACATACAATTTCTGCACAGGGTACATTCTAGTTTTTCTGGAAACATATTTCTTCCTTCTTATACAAATGATGAATCTTAGTTGTGAATGTTGATGTATTTCACATACAGTACATGCTGATACTGTATGTGAAAAATTTTAGTAAACTCAAATCCAACTGCTCAGTCCTTTTCTTTGGTTGCAGATATATTTGTTTGTTGCTTTAAAATCTCACCTAGCTATCAAATTCCAGACAGATTTTTGTGAAATCTATCAATCCTTTCTTGATGATTTTACTACCTTCCATTCAATTTTACTACCTTCATTGGGGTATGAGACTCCTTTAAGGATACAATGGCTGCAGGGATTTTGCTTATGACACTGATATTTAAAATACTCACTGGCAATACTTTAACAGGGAGCTGGGAAAGGTTCCACATGAAGTAAACTTAAAGGACTTAAAGGTTCCTTCACCTTCTCCCCATCCAGTTGCTATGGTGGAGGTGGAGAGGATTATTACAGAGCATTGGAATTCTTTGTGGGGCGGGGGAGTAGGGGTGGTCACATAAGGGTTATAAATACCAGCAGCCAAACTCTTGGTTGGCTGTGGAGAACAACTGAGAGACTGTAGTCTCCACTTAAAGGCACAGAACAAGGAAGCTCCCTGAAGTATGTCCACAAAGGAAGTTCCTCTTCTCTTTGGCAATGCATCATCAAACACCTGCATCAACAACTGTACACAAATTCCAGCTAGGGAAAGTGACCAGGAGGTGTTAAGCCAGACACAGATTAAGGCCAGCAAAAATAAAGAATCCAAGGGCTGGCTTAAAGGAAAGCTGACTTAGAAGTGGTTGTTGCCACTACACACAGTCATAATCAGATTATCAGAAGGATGCTTGTTATGTAAATATTTAACTAGTAACCTATTCCACCTAAGTTTCCCCTGTATAGGTGGCAATTTCTTTCAGAACTATAGTTCTCAACAGAGGGTAATTCTGCCTTCCAGGGAGACGTTTTTAGTTGTACAACTGGGAAGTTATTAGGTCAGAAATGCTGCTAAGTGGTCTACAATGCACAGGACAGCTTCCCACAACAAATAATTATCCAGTCCAAAATGCTGATAGTGGTGGGCAGAGGTGGTGACATAAGTAGCTGCCCCTTCCCTCCCCACTCTCCCCCCAAAAATGTCGATAGTGCTGAAATTGAGAAATCCTATTTTAGGATATTGTCTTTTTTTCCTTGGACCCTAGTTCCTTTTTGGAGTAGCTTTGTTTAAGGAAGAAAGGAAAAAAGCAAGACAGGCCAAGGAAGGGTCAGCACAAGGTGGGGGTTGGCAGGGATAGAGGATACCCACTCATCTTATCTTCCTAAAGCTGAGGAAACCTAAACCTCCAGGTGACAGACAGGTCATACAAAGTGTGATTTCCTGTCTCTCCAAGGGCAGGTAGATAATGCTAACCTCATTTGCTCTATCCTCTAGTGACTCACCCTCAGGCAGGTGTACTAACTGCCAAAAATGTAGATGAGCTGATACTGTCTTTGTAACCATTTGAAAGGAAGGAGTAAATATATCTGTGCAAATTGGCAGTCTTTCAACTCCATGCTAAGCCCCCTTTTTTTTTTTTTTTAAACAGAGCCTTGCTCTGTCACCCAGGCTGGAGTGGAATGGTCAGATCTCAGCTCACTGCAACCTCTGCCTCCTGGGTTCAAGCCATTCTCCTACCTCAGCCTCCCTGAGTAGCTAAGACTACAGGCATGTGCCGCCATGCCCGGCTAATTTTTGTATTTTTAGAAGAGACAGGGTTTCACCATGTTGACCAGGCTGGTCTCTAACTCCTGACCTCAGGTGATCAGCCCACCTCAGCCTCCCAAAGTGCTGGGATTACAGGTGTGAGCCACCGCACCTGGACTCTTCTAGGGTTTTTCACTGTGCATAGGAGGATGCCTAAGCTTGCTTTCTATGAGGCAAAAAATAAAAATAATAAAAAATGAAAAAAATCAAATGAAGATGTTTAAAGGACTTTCTTATTCTGTTTTTATAGTAGGATAGCTAGGTCTCCCAGGTAGAAGCTTCAAGTATATTGAGACCCTGATCCTGGGCTCTGCTCAACCTGAATTAAGAAAATAATCCTAAGGAAGCCTGCTGCTGTACCTATTACAACCCAACAGCCCAACCTCAAAGACAAGAAAGGAAAAGACCAACTGGTTTGGGTGCTTTATATATATGCACCACTGGATGAAGTAAACCACTATAAGAAACTTACAGACCCTGAAGAGGTCTGTGAGTCCATTTTTCCCCTCTCTATCTCTTCCCATCTCTCTCTTTCTCTCTCCCCTTCCCACCCTCTCCTTTCTCTCTCTTTCTTTCTCTCCAGAATCTCACTGTCACTCACATTGGATTGCAGTGGCATGAATGCAGCTTGCTGCAGCCTTGACGTCCTGGGATCAAGTGATCCTCCTGCCTCAAGCCTTCATGTAAACTGGGACCACAAGCATGTGCCACCATGCCTGGCTAATTTATTTATTTTTTGTAGAAGGGTCTCCCTTTGTTGCCCAAGCTGGTCTCGAACTCCTGGGTTCAAGTGATCTGCCCACATCGGCCACCTAAAGTGCTATGATCACAGGCATGAGCCACTGTGCTTGGACCCACTGTTCATTCTTATCACGGAGGTAGAATGCCAAGTCTGAAGAAAGACCCGAATACACAGCAATATAAATACATATGAAAAACAAGTCAATGAAGGTGCATCCAGGTTTCTTGATAATGCTCACCAGTGTGATGCTCAAACCATCAAATACTTTCTGAGTGAGAAGTCACATGGTTCTTGGGGGGAACAGGGGGAAAAGGAGGGGTTGGTTTAAGACTCAGAATGATCTCAATTCTTGACAAGTAAAACCTACATAGGGAATTTCAAAATCAGGAAAAGTCTCTTGTTATTATCAGACTTAACAGATTTTTTTTTTTTTTTTTTTTTACCCTTCCCAGGAAGGTCACTCTAGGGGAATTCTTTGGCTCAAGTTTCAGTGATAAAAAAGGTCCTTCTTTTCTTGTTAGCCTCCTGTTAGACACATACAATTCCTTTTCCTCAATAATCAGACTTTCTTGTTCAGGAAAACGGAATTTCCTGAAGAGATTAGCTTTTCAGCTTTCTGAAAACAAGCTTAATTCTCTCATTAGTTATTTCCAGAATGGCTTCTTCCTTTCTATTTCCAACAGAGAGCTGAACCTGGTAAAGATCCTAACTCAGGAAGCCTGAGGTCTCTGCCTGGTTTGAGCAGAAAAGAACTCTCTTCCACTCCCATGTGGTAGAATCTGGTCAGCCAGTGAGGACCTACTAATTATTCAGAAGCAACTGAGGGAATGCCTTTCCTAGGAATAATGTATTTTAGTTTTCCACATTCATTTAAGGAGGAAATAATTTTCCCCACAGACTGCAGATCCATGGATCTATCAGCACTATTGTACAGCCCCCCGTAAGACGGGAGGTCCTTCACAGACCTAACTCATCTGGCTATTCTATCTCCCATGGAGTTAGCTAGGTTACAGCAGAGTTTCCGTTTCCCAGATTCATATCCTCTTCTCTTATGCAGATTCTGTGCTAACATTATGATTCCATTAAAAAAAAGAAAAGAGCTGAAAACTTACAGCTAATGCTGTTTTTAAAAATATTTATCTTCATCTTTGTCTTTTCCTTATTAAAATAATTTGAATCTGAAAACAGAGTCATACTTTATAAATCTGGTCTGCTGCTGGTGTAAGGAAAGATTAATCTATGGCTGGACAATAACACATTAACCCAGGAACTCAACACTCAAATCATGAAAATGACTCAGTCCTCAGAATGGGTCCAAAAAGACCTTCCCTTTATGCAGCCTCTGGGGAACTATGAAACTGACACACAGGATTTTTGTCCTTGTTGTTTTCATTTCGATGAGCTCAGCATGAGTTCAGCCAAGAATATGCTCCTCCCCTCCTGACCAAAGACTTTTGCTGGGAGAAGGCAAAAACTCTTTCCAAAGCCCTTGACTTCCCTATAAGGTAGACAGGTGGAATAGGCCTTTTGATTTGCATCCCCAACTTAAGGGGGGGATACTGATCATTTTATGGTAACTACCTAGTGACTTGATGATGGACCACACATGGGACATTCTACCATGCTTCTCCCTTCTCACTCTTCTTCCAGGCTTGTCTTATCAACACCAGTCCACTGCAGATGAACACACTCTGCAGGTGCCCAGCCAATCAGTGTCCAGTTCCAGCCTTCACATCCAGAGTATTTGAGGTGGAAGGCTTATTTTTAGAAATCAGTGAAACAAGTTGGCTATGACAAGCAACTAAGTGCTATTGAACTCTGAGCATTAATAGGCAACATACTAGGATACAAATAAAATAAAGTAATGCCCAGTAATTTTTTGAAATCTTCCAGCAACATCAAAAGTCAAAATGTCTCTAAGAAACCAAGGATTAAATGAAAAGAAAAAGATGACTTGTCCTCAAATCCAAACACTATTTATGCCTGCATGTAGACTCTTTTGTATATTTTAGCTCATAGCTAATGCAATTTTAACAGGCCTATTTATCTCATTTTCTAGCTCAATGAAGATTAGAAGGAAAGAATAGACTACACAGACCCAATGACAGCAGTGAAAAGTGATAGCAGTAAGAAATAATACCTGATATCATGGAGGTGGGGAGAAATCCCAAAATTACCTCATCTCCACACATACATGCACAACCAATCCAACCAGTACAATACTATAGAGGCCCTGAACAATAACTTCAATACAGAAATCAAAGTGCACAGTAATTTGGGAATACTTAATACAAAGCAGCCCCAAATGTCTCTTATATCATTGAGAATATCACCATAGTATAGAATAGCACAATCATTTAAATAATGTTAACCTGCACCCATTTTTAAAAAACTTATGCACAATACAGTATTTAGAAAATTAGGCTGGGTGCAGTGGCTCACGCCTGTAATCCCAGCACTTTGGGAGGCCGAGGCGGGCGGATCACAAGGTCAAGAGATCCAGACCATCCTGGCCAACATGGTGAAACCCCGTTTCTACTAAAAATACAAAAATTAGCCGGGCGTGGTGGCACTCGCCTGTGGTCCCAGCTACTCGGGAGGCTGAGGCGGAAGAATCGCTTGAACCCAGGGGGCGGAGGCTGCAGTGAGCCGAGATTGTGCCACTGCACTCCAGCCTGGCGACAGAGCAAGACTCCGTCTCAAAAAAAAGAAAAAAAAATAGGCAAATTGAGTTTAAAACAATTCCTATATAAACCAGAACCTAGTTAGATAAAATTACTTTGGAGCCTAAAGGGATAAGTTTCAGTTTTCTGAAAACTTCATTTATTTGGATAGATGGTTAATTCTAAATAGCCTAGATCCAAGTAAACTTGATAACTGAAGCATACCTGTAGAACAAAGTCTCTGCTTTTCAGACAGTTACAACAAAAGAGGAAAGAAAAATGTGAAAGCTAAAACAGGGAAGGCCACACTTCCACTAGAAAGAGAGTTTCTAAGAGGAATGCACTGCTTCATGGGTATAAGTTTTCTCTACCTACCCTTTCCTTACCTGGGTGCCTCAAGAAACCCAAATACGATGACTTCTCTTGCTCAAAATTGTACTATCTCCAAGGTAAGAAGGCCTTCAGCCAATATCCCACTTTAGTGCTGAATATCCCCCAAGCTTCTAGAGAGGCCCTTCTGAAACAGCCACATTTTTGCACTTGGATCCTGCCTACAAAACTGTGACCTCTCTAGGACCACGTGGCTCTGAGCTGGTGTCAACACTACCTCTCCATCCACGTTTTTAAGATAAATAACGCTGACAGGCAGGGGCTCTGATGTAACAATTTTACTTTAAAGGCAGGAGTGTTAACTGTGTAAGTAGAATAATTAACTCTAGTGATAGAAACAAAGTGTTGGAAGTATCCTTTCCAAATCTATTCCATGTACAGTGGCCGAGTGAGGGACTTTTATGTATTTACAACCAAGAAAACTCTAGGGGTAAAAGGTTCACATAGTGACAGCCAAGATCCAACAGACGTACTCCTAACCTACTAAATCCACACCTTTGGGTCATGTAATCATCTCCTGTTATTTTAATTTATACTCACACAATCTCAGGACTAGAAATTTTGGCTCAGGCAAAAATTAAAGTATTTTTGTAATTAAGGCAGTACTCAAATTCTCCTATAGGCAAAGAACTTGTACTCTTGAGAAGTCTGGGATGTATTGTTAAGCTGCTTACTATTTAAATGGGAGATTTATTTGAAGTGTCATGTTTTACCTTAACAATTAATGAGAATTTTATGTTTTATTCCATAACATATCAAAAATATACATCAATAATTTCCCCTAAAATCTGTGTAAAATAAACACTTCAGGAAGATGAGACTATGTTTAACTTACAGCTTTTCATACCTCAATTTGAAAAACAGGGGGCTGGGTGCAGTGACTCATGCCTGTAATCCCAGCACTTTGGGAGGCCAAGGGGGGTAGATCACTTGAGGTCAGGAGTTCAAGACCAGCCTGGTCAACATGGTGAAATCCCATCTCTACTAAAAATACAAAAATTAGCTGGGTATGGTGGTGTGTGCCTGTAACTCTGGCTACTTGGGAGGCTGAGGCAGGAGGATCACTTGAACCCGGGAGGCTGAGGTTTCAGTGAGCCCAGATTGCCCCACTGCACTCCAACCTGGGCAACAGAGACTCCATTTCAAAAAAAAAAAAAAAAAAAGAAAAGAAAAGAAAAGAAAAGAAAAGAAAAGAAAAGAAAAGAAAAACAGGGACCTGAAGATATATTCACTACTATTACAAAATCTGGTCATTGGAAATCTCAAGAAATCCTAAGAAGACATTCTTAGAGTAAGAAATAAGACTTGGGTAAGACTATATCCTTAATTGGTTATAAGGACTAAAATAAACTACAATAGAAAAATGCTCTAGCTGGGCGTGATGGCTCACGCCTATAATCCCAACACTTTAGGAGGCTAAGGTGGGTGGATTTCCTGAGCTCAGAAGTTTGAGACCACCCTGGGTGACATGGCAAAACCTTGTCTCTACAAAATATTAGCCAGGCATGATGGCACCTGTGGTCCCAGCTACTTGGGAGGCTGAGGTGGGAGGATTGCTTGAGCCTATGAGGTCGAGTCTGCAGTGAGCCAAGATCACACCACCACTGCACTCCAGCCTGGGAGACAGAGTAAGACCCTGTCTCACCAAAAAAAAAAAAAAAAGAAAGAAAAAGAAAAATGTTCAAACCAGTTTGCTCAGAAGTCCAAGAGACTAGTTAGTCTTCAGACAGTGTGCTTTCATGATGATGGAAGTGACAATAATAAAACTAGAGACAGAAGTTAAAATGTATACCTGATTGGCTTCCAAATTTCAAGCAAAGAAATACAGATAAAAGAAAAAGAAAACAAGGTTAAGACGTTAAGACTTACTTTAAAATCTGCTAACTGTTGGTTGATGATTTCCACTTCGGTCCCCACTACCCACTGGAGGGCCTCTGCCTCCTCTGCTGCTGTGGTCGCATCATTGAGTCCTTTCAATTTCCTGTAGAAGTCCTCTACACGGCCTAGTGTTAGTTCCAGCTGTTCCTGACGAGCTTTCCCCCTCTCTGTCAGTTTGCCACACTGTTTGTTCAGGGCTTCTAGCTCCCTTTTGAGACCTAACAAGTCCAGAGTCCCCTCTTCTTCTAGCATATGTCGACATTCCACTTCAGAGGCCTCTATGTCTAATTTGAGGACCTGAATTTTGTTAAGGAATAGCTGCACAACCTCGATTTGGGACTGGAGGCTATCAGTGTCTCTGCCGATAGCACCCATGCCATCTAGCTCATCATCCAGGTCTGCCAATTGAGAAAACATCTCTCGGACCCGGCAGTGAAACTGGCCAATCCCCTCCAGCTTGTTTTCCATCATCACACAACCGCTGTTCACTCTTTGCTTAACTTCGAGGAACTCTTGCTGGGCGACCTCAGCTTGATGGAGAAGTTGGGAAGCATCAGATCTATCTGGGGCGTCTTCTACCAGCCCTTGAGTAAAGTTCCTCAGATAATCTACCTGAGGCTCTAGAGCCTGTAGCACTTCCTGTTGAGCTCTTAGCTTCTCCAGGTTCTTGTTGCTACAGGCTTGAGAGCCTAGAGCATCAAAGATCTCAAGTTGGTGTTTGGCTCCTTCAACTTTCTTTTCGATATTCTTAAAGCTTTCCTGGAACTCCTTGAGCCTCTGAGTCATCTCTTCGAGTGACCCTGTTTTGGCCTGCAGCTCTTCTGTAATAGCATCCATGTTCTGGTTGATCCCAGCCTTCTCATCCCGGATTCCATCCTCATCTGCTTCTGAAGAATTGATCAGAATGTCAGCAGCACTATTCAATATTTCCAGCAGGGAACGGCGCTTCTCCACCTCATTCAGCATAGCCTTTGATCTCAGGAGACTGGACTCTAGCTGCACTGGATCCAGAGTGACTCGCAACTCAGACATCTTAGCTTTACAATCTTCTATCCATGGCACAAGGTCTTCCACATGCCACTGATATTTCTGAGCTTTCTGCATACAATCCTTGAGCCTGGATTGTCTGTCTGCAGTTTTTTTACTAAGCTCTTCCCAGTGGTTTTTGAGCTCAACCAACTGGTTTTGTAGAGTCCTTTTCTCTTCTCCAGGAGGTACAGAAAGAAGTAGAGATTCCCCTTCAGCCACAATCACCTCATAGGAGCCACTGTGTTGATTAAGGCTTTTCTGAAACTCTTCATTCTCCTGTAGCTGAGACTGTAGCCGCTCCAACTTTGCAGAAATTGGGCAGTTTTTTGTTTGCTGGCTTTGTTTATCATCCAACCAGGTCCTCAGCTCATCAAACATTTGCTGGAACTGCTGGGTGCTCGCAAGAGCTGCCTGGAGTCTGTTCATGCGATCGGCTGAAATGGGAAAAATAAAATTGAAATCAATCAAGCGTGAACCCTGGCATTTAAAATGTTTGCTGAGTATATATGGTCTAATCTTAGGGGAAGGAAAGTAATGTTACTTGAGGGCCTACCAAAGGAGGCACATAATTAGGATCCTTCATATACACTATCTTCTTTAATCCTCATATCAACTTTGTAAGATGATCTAAGCAACAGAAGTAAACTTTGACTTCTAGCTAGTAAATGGAAAAGTCATAAACATTTCCAGAAAAATAAATAATAAATTAATCACACAGTTTTTCTTCTAAAAAGTTGTAAGAAGGCCAGAAGAGGCTGGGTGCGGTGGCTCATGCCTGTAATCCTAGCACTTTGGGAGGCTGAGGCAGGCGGATCACAAGGTCAAGAGATTGAGACCATCCTGGCCAACATCTCTACTGAAAATACAAAAATTAGCTGGGTGTTGTGGCACATGCCTGTAGTCCCAGCTACTCGGTAGGCTGAGGCAGGAGAATCACTTGAAACCAGGAGGTGGAGGCTGAAGTAAGCTGAGATCATGCCACTGCGTTCCAGCCTGGTGACAGAATGAGACTCTATCTCAAAAAAAAAAAAGCCCAGAAGAGGCCGGGCAAGGTGGCTCATGCCGGGAACCCCAGCACTTGGGGAGGCTGCGGTGGGAGGATCAATTGAGCACAGGAGTTCAAGAATAGCTAAGGCAAGAAAGCAAAACCTCGTCTCTACTAAAAATAAAAATAATCACTGGGTGCTGTGGCTCATGCCTATAATCACAGCACTTTGGGAGGCCGAGGCAGCCAATCAGGAGGTCAAAAGTTCGAGACCAGCCTGGCCAACATGGTGAAACCCTGTCTCTACTATAAATACAAAAATTAGCCAGGCACGGTGGCACATGCTTGTAGTCCCAGCTACTTGAGAGGCTGAGGCAGGAGGATCACTTGAACCTGGGAGGCGGAGGTTGCAGTGAGCCAAGATTGTGCCACTGCACTCCAGCCTGGGTGACAAAATGGGACTCCATCTCAAAAAAAAAAAAAAAAAAAAAAAAAAAATCAGCTGGGCATGGTGGCACATACCTATAGTCCTAGCTACTTGGCAGGCTGAGGTGGAAGGATCACTTGAGCCCAGGAGATTGAGGCTGCAGTGAGCCATGATTGAACTACTGCACTCCAGCGTGGGTGACAGAGTGACAGACCCTGTGCGTGTGGTGTGCATAATATAAAAACAAAAAATACGTGGTATCAATGAGAGTATATGTGGAACCCCACTTATTAGTACATCTATGGGAATGAATCTCTACTTGCTGGTTGAAATTATATTAGCGCTTTTATCTCTAGGACTATGCTATGTTAACCTTCGCATTTTGTGAGTGTTCACTGTGTAATAACCACAGCAGTTCTCATTGGAGCTAGGAGAAGGAATTGGTTTAACATCATTCTGAGTTACACCAAAAGCAGTCCAAAAACAATGTAAGGAAATCCTAGATTCTCAGGACTACTTCCTAACCTATTCCTTCTTTCTGCTTGCCTCTATTACGGCAGAAGTGTGTTCTTCACCCCAACTTACCTGCAAGGTCTTCTAAACCTTGGAGAGGCAGCGCAACTGTCTCCAACCGCTTCTTCAGTTCGTCCTTGAGGTACTGCTCACCAATGAGCACTGAGAGTTCATCACACAATGTCTGGGCCTCCTTAACCTCCTGGTCTAACTGCTCCAAGTCAGATCGAATTTCACTGGTCTCCTCCAATTGCTGCTTTACAGCCTCGGGTTGGGTGCTGATAGCCGACTGGCCACTCAGCCGTTGTCCAACTGCCTTTACCTTCTCTGATAAGTCTTGCAACAGTTCCTGGTACTGGGTGCTCTTAACAATAGCTTGGTCAATTTGGCTGGAACGGGAGTTGAGTTTGTCAGTCAGCTCAACCCATTTCTGATTGATGCTCTGGAGTTCTTTCTGTACTTGGCTGGTGGATAGAGAGACATCTCCAGGGCCTGTTAGGATGCCCTGAGCTGCCTCATTCAGTTGCTCATGCTGTTGCCTGCGTGCTTCAAATTCCTTCAGCATAAACTGAAACACAAATGACACCAAGATGTTTAGACAGGAAAAAAGCAGATCTAAAAGCAGCGTCAGGCCAGGCGCAGTGGCTTGTGCCTGTAATCCCAGCACTTTGGGATGCTGAGGCAGGAGGATTACTTGAGGTCAGGAGTTCGACGAACCTGGCCAACGTGAAGAAACCCCATCTCTACTAAAAATACAAAAATCAACTGGGCGTAGTGGTGAGCACCTGTAGTCCCAGCTATTCAGGAGGCTGAGGCACAAGAATCGCCTGAACCCAGGAGGCTGAGATTGCAGTGAGCTGAAATAGCACACTGCACTTGAGCCTGGGTGACAGAAAGAGACCCTATCTCCAAAAAAGCAGTGTCAAACCAAAAACTGATGTTGGATTGTGCCAAATAGTGTCAACTACTTTAAAAAATAAACCAGAAAACTAAAGGACCGAGCTATTAGGCTGAGGCAGTATCACTTAACAATTGTTTAATAAAAACTTATTTTGAAAAGATCACTGATTGTTCCTATTTTATTTCTTTTCCTTATTTGTCCCATTCTGTTTCAATGTCAGTTACTAAGGTCAGACATGGCTGAGAAATTAACACTGGCATTCATCAGCTTTGCCAGACAACACCCAAGCCTCTGAATTGGGAGTTTGGAACACTGGATCCCAGAGCCAACTGTATTACTAGCTAGGCTTGTCATGTCAACTCTCAATGTCTGTTTTTCTTAGTTTCTTTCTTAGAATTTGAAGAGCATATACAATCTGCATATAATATAGCATAATTAGACAAAGAGCTTCTTTAAAGCAAGGACTATGCCTTTTTATTTCTCTTCTATCTCTTTCTGCTCTCCTCAAAAAAGTTAAGATTACAGGATCTGGAGTCTGACTCCCGTGTTCAAATCCTGGTTCTGTCACCTCATAGCTGTATGATCTTAGGCAAGATTTAATAAGTTCTCAAACCCCAGCTTCCTCATTTGTAAAATGAGGATAGTAAAGTACTTATTTTGGTTGTTATAAGGATTAAATGAGATAATTCATAGAAAGTACTCAGTATTTGCACTGCACAAAAATGAATAAGATATAGCCTCATGAAATGACAAATGTGTAAACAATGAACCATAATAAAATGTAACAAAAGTAAAAATGATTAAACACTGATGTGAACATGCAACACAGAACTGTGAAAGCATGGAGTAGGGTGATTAATTCTGTTGGCGATGACAAACGGCAGAAGACAGAAACCAGGAAAGGCTCCTCAGATGTGACAATAAAGAATGAGTAGCTCTCCAAGCAAAGCAGAGATTAAGGCTGGTGAAGGGCACTTTAGCAGAGGGCCTAGGATTAGTGGAGGTACAGAGATCAAAACCATTTTCACAATAATACTAAGATGTTATTTGCCTTTAAAAATTTCTGTTCTGTCACAAATGTTCAATGATGTTTTCAAGAGGCTAAACGGTGTTTGATATTGTAACAGACATGCAGAAGCAATTATGAGAATAGCCTATTAAGCCAAAAATTAAGATTTGCAAAGATATTTTTAAAATGCCACTAATTAAACTTTTATGTTTTGGAAAATGTTATTTTTAAGTAAAATATATGTTTCTTAGGCTAATGTGATGGTTTTATCATTGCTATTTAAAAAAGTTAAACACTTTAAAAATTCCTCAGCATTTTAATACAATAAATGTTAATAGATAAACACAAGCTCCTGGGGATGTTCAGTAATTTTTCAGAGTATAAAAGGGGTTTGAAACCAAAAAGTTTGAAAACCACCGGATTAGAAAAATATTTACAAGCAGACTAAATAGGACTCAAAAATTATCTGGATGCAGGAGCTGAAAGAAACAGTTCCTTCAAAAGGTACTCTTTTTTTCTTTCTTTCTTTTTTTGTGACTGTATCTCACTCTTGTCACCCAGGGTGGAGTGCAGTGGCACAATCTCAGCTCACTACAACCTCCGGCTTTTGGGTTACGCAATTCTCCTGCCTCAGCATCCCGAGTAGCTGGGACTACAGGCACGTGCCACCACGCCTGGCTAAATTTTGTATTTTTAGTAGAGTCAGGGTTTCACTGTGTTAGCCAGGATAGTCTCCATCTCCCTGACCTTGTGATCCACCTGCCTCGGCCTCCCAAAGTGCTGGGATTACAGGCATGAGCCACTGCCCCCAGCCTGACCAACCTAAATTTCTATGATGTTAGGCACTTAAATCAATTTTTTTTGAGGTTTGACCACAGAAAATCCTATGTAAATCCAGCAGATATAAGATATTAAGTAATGTGGATCACTATCACTGGGGATTACAAGCAAAATATAATTCCATAATTTAGTCAGAAAAGTTCTCCCTTCTCACATCTACACATCTTACTATCTCTGTTAATAATAATAATAGAGTTTTTGACGGTTTACTATTCCACAGACATCATGATAAACACCTTATAAATAATCTCATTTAAACTGAGGTTTTGAGAGATTAAATGACTTGTCCAGGATCATATGAAATCTACTTACTGGGAACAACATTCAAACTCAGTTTCATGTGATTCCAATCTCTTTGTTGCTATATTGCTTACCTGGACCTGTTGCTTTTGTGCATTCAACATGTTGGGGTCAATAGACAGGGGTCCCAGCACTCCCATCATCAGTTCTTTCTCCATCAGCCATGGCCGGAGCTGGGATTCTGCAGCCTGAAAGCAGGCCAGATGACTTGCAGATTCCTCTAGCTGCCTTTGCCGAGCCACAGTCACCTCGGTGGCCCTTTCCCATCGGTAATCTGTGGAGAGGAAATGAGGGAATGTATTCCTTTACTCTTATCAAAAACTGGCCTGGTCCCTAAGTTATGTTGCCAATATACTGCAGGAAATGACTCCAGAAGCTTTATTTATTTATTTATTTATTTATTTACTTACTTACTTGAGACAGTGTCTGACTCTATCACCCAAGATAGAGCAGTGGCACAATCATGGCTCACTGAAGCCTCAACCTCTTGGGCCCAAGTGGTGATCCTCCCACCTCAGCCTCCCAGGTGGCTGGGACTTTAGATATGTGCCACCATGCACAGTTAGTTTTTTATTTTTTACAGAGACAGGATCTCCCTATGTTGCCCAGGCTGGTCTTGAACTCCTCAAGTTGGAAGATCACTTGAGCCCAAGAGTTCAAGGCCAGCTTGGACAACAAAGCATGACCTTATCTCTATAAAAAAAATTTTAGAAATTGGCTGGTTGTGGTAGCATATGCCTGTGGTCCCAGCCACATAGGAGGCTGAAGCAGGAAGACTGCTTGAGCCACGGAAATCAAGGCTGTAGTGAGTTATGATTGCACCATTGAACTCCAGCCTGGGTGACAGAGCAAGACCCTGTCTCAAAAAAAAAAAGGGCCAGGAATGGTGGCTCACGCCTATAATTCCACCACTTTAGGAGGCTGAGGCAGGCAGATCATCTGAGGTTAGGAGTTTGCAGCCTGACCAACATGAAGAAACACTGTCTCTACTAAAAATACAAAACTAGGAGGGCATGGTGGCGCATGCCTGTAATCCCAGCTACTCAGGAGGGTGAGGCAGGAGAATTGCTTGAACCCAGCAGGTGGAGGTTGTGGTGAGCCAAGATTGCACCATTGCACTGCAGCCTAGGCAACAAGAATGAAACTCCATCTCAAAAAATAAAAAATAAAGTAAAATAAAATTAAAAATTCATCTACATTGTTTACAGTTCAATATTATGAGCACACAATTTATCTAATCCACTTATTGAATATTTTTATTATTTCTTTCATTTTTATCATCAATACTCTCTTTAGTTCTTTTGTTATGTTTGTTTGAGAAAGGGTCCCCCTCTGTTGCCCAGGTTGGAGTTCAGTGGCACAATCAGGCTCACTGCAGCCTTGAACTCCTGGGTTCAAGCAATCATCTCACCTCAGCCTCCCCAGTAGCTAGGACTCTAGGCTCACGCCACCACACCTGGCTAATTTGTTTTTCCTTACTTTGTGTAGAGATAGGATCTTGCTATGTTGCTCAGGCTGGTTTGAACCCCTAGCTACAAGCAATCCTCCTGTCTCAGATTCCCAAAATGCTGAGATTACAGGTGTGAGTCACTGTTTCTGGCCTCTTTGGTTCTTGATCACAGTAGATAAACAGACTTGCCCAAGAAAGCCAAACTTCTGACTCTTTGAGTGGAATCTCTAATTTTTTTCCCAATTCAGGCTCACGCTAGGCCCCCTATCTGGGCCCTAATTGCTTATTTATAAAAATTAACTAAAAATAATTCCTGTTTTATAGGATGTGCTGAAATTCTCTACTTGCTTTGAAGACAAGTAACTTAGCAAATTTGTAACACTCCTGTGAAAACTTACTGAGTTCTTCTTGAATTTTCTTCCAATTTTCTGCTTCCTGTGAGTTGGGATATGTAACCAGTAATCCTGCCAGGGCTTCCTTTACTTTTTGAATTTTTGGAGAATTCTGTTCCAATTCAGCCAGGAAGGCCTAGGAAGAAGAATACCATGCATGCCATGAGGTTCTGGACAGGAAACAAAGCTGTGTGTATGGCAGAAATGACTGGAAAACGGGGGCGGTTATTGCAGGCTCTACTAGGATCCTATCAATGACTTGTTTAGTGATGTTAAGAAACTTAACCTTTCTACTTCAATTTTTGTTTTAAAATGAAAATCTAAATGGCAGGATCTGAATTTCTTTTATGTATAACACAACAGTAGAACTCAATAAGAAGGAATTATTACTCCCAGTACACTAAAAATACCAAGATATGATGATAACAACAATATTTTTGTAGTTGAAGGAGATGAGATGCTATGATTAATGGGAATATTACAACTTTTGGTTAAAATTTCCTACAGGATTTCCTATGGTCTTGTACCTTCTGACATTTTTTCTAGTCTCACGTGTCAATCTTAAGAATGAACTGTAATCACTGTTATTGAGATCCCTCCAAGAACTGGAATGGTACTTTGATAAGAATGGTTTGTCTTGCTTACAGCATCATGTAGAAAATGAGATCCCACTCTCAATGAGCTAATAATTCTGGCGAGGGCTATTATTTTTCTGCAAACATATCTCGTTTTGTTTCTGAATCCAACCTATAACAATTTCGAGTTTCATAAGTAAGAAAGTTCCATAAGTAAGAAAATTCTCGAGGAGAGTTAAGGCATATTAATCATTTAGAAGTCAAACATACTGCCCATCACAGCCTGGACTGTTGCCCATATCTCTCTCTCAGGTGCTTGGGCTTGGGCAGAAACACTGGTACAGCTGTTTCTTCCTCTTGGTGTTGGGATGCAACTAATGTAAACACAGTACCTTGTTAGATTCAGCTTGGGCTTTCACTGTTTCTGTCCTGGTTGGAGATGACATGGCATCCATGGATTTCAGGACTTGCTCTTTTGATTCCAGCCACTGCAGCACTGAGTTTGCCTCCTTGTGAACCTCCTCCATTTTGTTGAGAACAGACTGAAGGCTTTCCTGGCGTTCATGAAGTACTCCCCCGAGTTTCTCATACTTCAAGTTAACATCTGACACATCACACTGGATCTCCGTCAGATCTAGTATTATAGAAACAGAAATCAGATTGGGAATAGCTCTTCAAGTATTTTCCTTGGCTCCTTGCTCCTAAATTACTTGACAGGATTAAGTATCTCTCTTACTCCTTCTAGTGGACCAGAGATTATCTTCCTGCTAAATCATACGGAAGTTCCTGTTTATATACACAAAACAAAAGGTTCTCATTAATCTGCTTTTGCCATTATATACTCAGATGTATACCTTAAAATGCTAAACATGGGAACAACAAAAATGAGGGGAGCAAAGAAAGAAATTAAACTTAGTGTACTACTGGGATTAATGGACTTGGAGCATTCTTCCATTCCTTCTTCTCCAAACTACAGAGAAGTCAGCCAGCTGGGAGGCTGAGAGCTAGACTAGATTACCTCTAGCATAACTTCTTTATAATCCAAAGACTAACATTTTTTTTTTCGAGTTTCTTCCTTATTTGCCTTATCTAGTGATCCAGTCTATTTCTGCAACACCTTTAACTTCAGGGGCTACCAACTGTTTACGGTCTATAGCCAGCAAACCATGCTTCTCCCCAGATTTTTATCCTCACACCCATTCTGGCAGCAGTTCTTCCACACATATTGCAACATACACAAATGCAAACATGGACACTGTCCTAACACATCCAACAAAGAAGCACTGTTGAAATGGCATTCTCACCTTTGCAGGTGTGGTATCCGTTTACACTGCCTACAGAGCTTCCTACAGAGGGCAGTATGGAACCTGAGCAGAAGGACAGGGAGACAAACAGGGCAAGACCAACGTGTTAGGAATACATAACAGGCACTGAATTTGTCCATTGGCCCTCACTTTAAGCTTGAGTATCAGGAAGTTAACACAGCACAAGACAACATACTCATGGAAAGAGACAAATTATTTAACTGCCAGGCAAAAGTATCATTCAAGGTTCTTAGCAGGAATGATTCTTAATTCATATTGCCTTCTTATTAATCTCCAGCTTGAATTCTTTGGATGCTGCCCTAGTTTTGTGAAGCAAGTACTGGTAAAATTATTAAGCCTAGAATGGTAACTGTCATATTTTGGAATGAGCTTTTATAATAAAGTCAGAAAGTTTCACCTTTTATATCAATGTCTTTTAATACAATAAAAATGAAAATAAGTACCATTAAGGACATAAAAAGCAGCCTTCTTTTTTTTTTTCCCCTTTTTTTGAGACAGAGTATTACTCTGTTGCCCAGGCTGGAGTGCAGTGGCATGATCTCGGCTCACTGTAACTTCCACCTCCCAGGTTCAAGCAATTCTCCTATCTCGGCCTCCCAAGTAGCTGGGATTATAGGTGCCTGCCACCAGGCCCGGCTAATTTTTGTATTTTTAGTAGAGATGGGGTTTCACCATGTTGGCTGCGCCGGTCTTCAACTCCCGACCTCAGGTGACCTGGCTTCCTCAGCCTCTCAAAGCACTGGGATTACAGGCATGAGTCACCGTGCCTGGCCTAAAAAAGCAGCCTTCTTCTAATAAAGACATTAAAATGAGCCCTTCTTATATTGTTTCTAAAGGAAGATTCTTTACCTTTTCTTTCATAATATCTTCTTGCTCCCCTTTCCCCAAGAAAAAAACAGAAATCCTAAATGCCAATAAATATATATGGCTCATCAACATTCCCATAAATTGTGCTTTGGGCCTTTGGTTCTGTTTCTAATCACCACAATTTCACATACATTCTCCCCAAACTGACTCCTTATATTTCAGAGAAATTTCCTAAGATAGGCCAAAACCAGGTAATATAATAATATTATACATAAATCTGAAAAATATTCATAATAAAATGATAATTTAAAAGGACAGAAAACTCTTGTATGCACTGATTTCAATGTATAAAAAATCATGTGCAAAGTTATATTACAAAATAGTTGGCTGGGCACGGTGGCTCACGTCTGTAATCCTAGTACTTTGAGAGATGAAGTGGGTAGATTGGTGAGCTCAGGAGTTTGAGGTCAGCCTGGGCAACACAGTGAAACCCCATCTCTACTAAAATACAAAAAATTAGCTGGGTGTGGTGGCGGGCACCTGTAGTACCAGCTACTGGGGAGACTGAGGCAGGAGAATCGCTTGAAACTGGGAGGCAGAGGTTGCAGTGAGCCGAGATCATGCCATTGCACTCCAGCGTGGGTGACAGAGCGAGACTCAGTCTCAAAATAAAAACAAAAACAAAAACAAAATAGTTGTGGGCCAGGTGTGGTGGCTCATGCCTATAATCCCAGCACTTTGGGAGGTTGTAAGTTTAAGACTAGCCTAAGCAATGCAGCGAGACCGTCTCTACAAAAAAAAGTTAAAAAAAAAAATTAGGCATGACAGTGCACATTTGTGGTCCTGGCTACTCAGGAGCTTGAGGTGGGACAGCTGCTTGGGCCCAGGAGGCCAAAGCCATAGTGAGCCATAATCACACTACTGTACTCCAGCCTGGGTAAGAGTGAGACCCTGACTCTAAAAAGAAGGAAAAAAATTGGCTGAATTAGGATGGTGAATTAGAAAACTTTTAAATGTTAGTGTTGTTATATTTTCAATTAACAAATACCAACTAGAAAAATCACATTCTATTGCAGTATGCTGATGGAAAAAAAGAACCTGGACTATAGGAGAGGAAGGTATTAACCAAGGTTGTCACTAACTCAGCATGTGAGCCTTAATCTACAAACACAGCTTCTTCTGCAGGATTTAAAGATAATATAACCTATCCTGTTAACTCTCATGGGGTAACTGGGGAGAGATCATGACGCAATATATGTCAAAGTACTTTATGAAGCAGAGCTACAAAAACGTAAGGAACTGAAATACACATGGTTTTTCAGAGTTGGAGGAGAACTTTGAAAGCACTCAGGATAGTAATTTTCAAACTGATTTTCAAAGCACCCTAAAAAGGTGTTTTAGAGATTGTGTTTAATGTTTGGTTTAAATGTAATATTCACATAAATTTCTAACTACTTAGAAATGATAATAAAACATGCATATTCAATTATGCTGAATTCTACACCTTAACCCACCAGATACAATCAATTATGCTGCTCTTCCAGGGAAAATAAAGTACCTCCTGACACACCTAAGCATCTATTTTAACTTACTTTTTTAATTTTATTTTATTTTTTCTTTTTCATTCTTTTTTCTTTGCATAATGATTTCATTACATATTTTAACTTATTTTTGAGTGTCCCTGATTGAAAAGGTGGTGACTCTTCACCAACAATTTATGATATTCAAACCTGTCCATGTCTACTCATGTACACTCTACAAAGAAAAACATCTATAGCACATGTGTAATACATTAAATAACATGACCAAAAAAATAACATGACTTGCTCTCTGTACATCTACACAGTTCTCACTGGGGCAGAATTGTGTAATAACAGAATTTTTAACACTTCAGGTCATGATGTCAGTTTATGCAAGGCTTTTGTTCTCAATGCCAGTTTTAAGTGTTTTCTATCTATAAGAGCCCTTATCAAATATTCTTAGTGATTTAACTTTGAAACAAGAATTTCTTGGCTGGGTGCGGTGGCTCACACCTGTAATCCCAGCACTTTGGGAGGCTGAGGCAGGCAGATCACCTGAGGTCAGGAGTTCAAGACTAGCCTGGCCAACATGGTAAAACCCCATCTCTACTAAAAATACAAAAAAATTAGCTGGGCATGGTGGTACATGCCTGTAGTCCCAGCTACTTGGGAGGCTGAGGCAGGAGAATCACTTGAACCCGGGAGGTGGAGGTTGCAGTGAGCAGAGATTGCGCCACAGTATTCCGAGCCTGGGTGACAAGGCAAGACTCTGTCTCAAAAAAAAAAAAAGAATTTCTTACCACATCACTTTCAGGTTTCTAGCTCAATTTAATCAAAGCATGTTCTGAGATTATGAAGTAAACTTTTAAAAACATTTGTCATCATTTGCAATTACTTAATCTGTGTGAACCATATAATTTAGAAATAAATTGGATAATGAGGCTGTCATCCAATAATCTTCCTTTTCAAATTTTTATATTCATTAAGATAGTCTCAATATTCTTACTGGTGGATTTCATAACAGATAAATGCTATAAAACAACATATAAGGGAAATTTATGCCAACAAAATATTTGTTTTATATAGTAGGGTTCTACATGAGATTTATGTTTTTTTAAAAAAATGATCTAGTCTAGGAGTCAGTAAACTATACCTCATCAGCCAAATCTGGCCCTTCATCTGTTTCAATAAAGTTTTATTGGAATATAGGCACAACCATTCATTTCATTAATGTATTGTCTTTGGCTGTTTTTGTACCACAATGGCAGAGGTATATGACTGTGACAGAGACCATATAGCCTGCAGGCCTAAAATATTTACTATCTGGCCCTTTATAGAAAAAGTTTGCAGTTTGCTGACTCTGATGTAGTTACACAGAAATTAGTCACTGAATGTAGAAGGTTGATGTATCACCAATTCCCTGAAATGTTATCACTTCTGGATAGTTCCAAAATATCTTTTAACTTTAGAATACTATAGAAAAGTACACATTTTCAGAAAGAAAATAAATTTTTCCTTTACTTTTTAAGTGAGAGATCTCAATTAACAACCAGCAAGTGACTGGGAACTCATATGAGATGTTTTTTTTTTTTTTGAGACTGAGTCTTGCTCTGCTGCACAGGCTGGAGTGCAGTGGCACAATCTCGGCTCACTGCAACCTCCGCCTCCTGGATTCAAGTAATTCTCCTACCTCAGCCTCATTTCAAGCAATTCTCTTGCCTCAGCCTCCCAAGAGCTAGGACTACAGGCACATGTGCCACTATGCCTGGCTAATTTTCGTATTTTTAGTAGAGACAGGTTTTCACTATGTTGGCCAGGCTGGTCTCAAACTCCTGGCCTCAAATAATCCACCCACCTCAGCTTCCTAAAATGCTGGGATTATAGGCGTGAGCCACTGCACCTGGCCTTCATATTAGATTTTGCTTGAAAGACTTAATTTCCAGTCAAAGATTACATACACATCTGGGCACAATCTTTGTATCCCCTCTGAAGAAGTGTGACAGTTCTCTGGTGAACCAATACTAACTTCTTTTTTTTTTTTTTTCAAAGATGGGGTTTCACCATGTTGGCCAGGCTGGTCTTGAACCCCTGACCTCTGGTGATCCACCCACCTCGGCCTCCCAAAGTGCTAGGATTACAGGCATGAGCCACCATGCCTGGCCACCAATACTAACTTACATATAAATTTTTTTTGAGATGAGGTCTTGCTCTGTTGCCCAGGCTGGAATGCAGTGATGCGATCTCGGCTCACTGCAACCTCTGCCTCCCGGGTTCAAGCGATTCTCCTGCCTCAGCCTCCCAAATAGCTGGGATTACAGGTGTGAGCCACCAGGCCTGGCTAATTTTTGTATTTTTAGAAGAGGCAAGGTTTCACCATGTTGGCCAGGCTGGTCTCAAACTCCCGACCTCAAGTGATCAACCCACCTAGACCTCCCAAAGTGCTGGGATTACAGGTGTGAGCCACTGCACCTGGTTCAGTACTGACTTCTAAATACCTTGCTTCTTCCTGGATATCACCTCATACCCATCCAGGTCTGCCCAAATTTTTTTTTTTTTTTTTTTTTTTTTTGAGATGGAGTCTCACTCTGTCACCCAGGCTGGAGTGCAGGCACGGTCTTGGCTCACTGAAACCTCCACCTACCGGGTTCAAGCTATTCTCCTGCCTCAGCCTCCCAAGTAGCTGGGACTATAGGTGCGCACCACCACATCTTGCTAATTTTTGTATTTTTAGTAGAGATGAGGTTTCACCATGTCGGGCAGGCTGGTCTTGATCTCCTGACCTTGTGATCCACCTGCTTTGGCCTCCCAAAGTGCTGGGATTACAGGCATAAGCCACTGCACTCAGCCAGTACCCAAGTTTAAAGATGACGCATACTCATCCCCTTTGCATGTTCAAAAAAGCGAAATTCTCAAGATGAAAATCCTATTTTAATTATTCTATGTTCATTTGATAGTTTTAAATGGGCCAACCAGTTCATTTACTTTTCCCATCAAGGGAAGGAACTTTTCAAAATGGAGCAATGTTATACAGCAAAAGTGGTGACCGGTCAGGTTGTGGGGGAAGACTGCTTTAGGGATGCCCTTTGTTTTCAAACCCAACCTTAATTTTCACTTTAATTATATAAAGAGACATCTCCAAAGGCCAAATGCAAGGAGCAATTTTTGTTTACTATATTTTGAAAAGCCTGTACTTACCTGTCTTGCCTTGGGAATCAGGTGCTGTGATTTCCATGATGAGATTTTCTAAAGAAGTACCTTTGCAATTGATTTCTTCTACCAGAGTTCCCTTACTTGCCCAGTCACCTAGTAGACTCTGTTTAAAGAAGAAAATGGATGAATGTAGTATCTGGGGCCTTTTTCTCATAAATAGGGACACCTGTTCTACATATACTCCCTTGACAAGCATCAAGAGGCCATTCTTCTGATTTATTTATTCATTTACCAAATAGCTATTGAATATTTACTATAGGCTAGGCACCATGCCAAACACTGGGGATATAAAATAGAATTATGACACAATTCCTAAAACCAGGAGCTCAGATTATCAATTGCCTTATAAATGCTATTACAGTATTATGGACAGTCTGTGAATTCCAAGAGCACAAGAGGAGTTCCAGTTAATTCTGCCTAGAGGAAGGAAAGCTTTGAGTTAAGATAATGGCCAGGCATGGTGGCTCACGCCTGTAATCCTAGCACTTTGGGAGGCTGAGGTGAGTAGATCACTTGAGGTCAGGAGTACGAGACCAGCCTGGCCTGCATGGGGAAACCCCGTCTCTAATAAAAAAAAAAAAAAAAAAAAAAAAAAAAATTAGCTGTGCGTGGTGGCAGGCACCTATAATTCCAGTGACTCAGGAGGCTGAGGCGGGAAAGTTGCTAGAATTTGGGAGGCAGAGGTTCCAGTAAGCTGAGTTGGCGCCACTGCACTCCAGGCTGGGGAACAGAGTGAGACTCCACCTTAAAAAAAAAAATAAAAGATGGTCACGGTGGCTCACACCTGTAATCCCAGCACTTTGGGAGGCTTAGGCGGGTGGATCACAAGGTCAGGAATTCAAGGCCAGTCTGGCCAAGGTGGTCAAAACCCATCTCTACTAAAATAGCTGGGTGTCACTGGTGGCACATGCCTGTAATCCCAGCTACTCGGGAGGCTGACACAGGGAACTGCTTGAACCCGGTGGGGCGGAGGTTGCAGTGAGTCGAGATCACGCTACTGCACTCCAGCCTGGGCGACAGAGTGAGACTCCATCTCAAAACAAAAAAAGAAAGGTAAGTGTTTGCCAGATGGACAAGAGGGAATAACATGCATATAAAGATTAAAAAAGAAACGTAACTGGAGGATAAATGAGGAGCCAAAATATTGAGATACAGAAAAAATATATAGAATCACAGGCTATACTTTGCATTTATTAAGGAAACTTCATGGGGTTTGAAATCAAGGATCCAACTACCATAGAAATCCATTAAGAAACAATGGCACCTGCTCTAAGACAAAAATACCACATCATGCTAAGTCCCCAAGATGTGATTTCCTGCCATATTGGTATGATTTTACTCCTTTTAGAACAAGGACACCATTCTAGCCTTCAGTGCCCTCCTCCATACTGAATATCCCTGACAGTCTACTTAGTCTGCTTTTGACTTTAAGCTGCAGAGTAGCAGCAGAGAAAGGCACAGAGCCCTTAACATCTAGCAAGCTCATACTGCCTAACTTCAAACTGACCTTTGGTCACTGCTTGTCAGTTCTTTAATTAATCACTCTTGATTCCAAAGAGCCACAGTCCCCAAACTGTGGCTTGACTCACAGAATATTTCACATTTCTGAGGAAAATACAGTGACATCTGTTGGACACCACATGAACAACTACTAAGTTGTTCGGACCTAACTTCTTAGCAAGTAGAAGTATTAGGAGTTTTCTTTGGTTTGGGTTTTTTTTTTTGGACTTGAGGTACCATGACAAATTTCTTAAAACACTATGGATACTGTGAAACAAACACGTTGGGAAAGCTATGTCCTAGGGAATTCCCAACAGCAAATGCTCCTGGCACTTGCTCTGTGAAAGCTGATAATCAAACTCTTCCCTTTCATCTGCTCAAGATAAAGTGTGCTTTACTGAGAAAATAAAAGTTAGTGCATAACAGCTAGTCAGAAGCATATCAGGCTTATTTCAACAAAAAGAAGACATAGATTAAAGGTATAAGCAGAGACTGGATGATTATGGAGCAAAGATGGTACAGAAGGGATTCTGCAGGGAATGGGAAGAAGGTTGGTCCTATCCTTGAAGGTACCTTTCGACCATCTGATTCTAGCTTTTCCTTCATTAGCTGAAGTAGTACTAGTTCTTCTACCCTCTATTTCCTGAACATATTATCTGGTTACTTACTTAAATATATTTGTCTAATTCTCAAACATACAAATAGAGTGTAAGCTTCTCAAGGATGGTATGGGTAGACCGCTATCACATGAAGAAAATGGAGGAATTTCTGTTCTGATACAGACTGACAACTTGGATTTCTCATACATTTCCCCCACTACAGCTGGAGACCAGTTAATAGAGGTATTCAAACCAGTGTCTAGCCCAATTCTTGGAGTCCCTTCGTTCACCTACCTTCAGGTGTTCAATCTGCTTTTCTAACTCTTTAGCACTCATGGAAGTCTCTGCAGGTGGAAAACTCCCTTCAGTTTCTTTCAGCCATTTCTGGAAGGTCCTGACCAGCTTTCGGAATTCATCCAACTGTTCCTGGCAAGATGATGCATCTTTCTCTCTGTCAGTGAAGCAGTTTTGTTACTTGCCAGACTAAGTTTTATAAAGTCAACTTGAGCTAAGACTAGTTCAATCTGGGACTCTAGACGTCAGTTTCCTAACATGGACTTTCTTTCTTATAATCTTTTCCACAGCAGGTTTGGCTGAACAACCACATATAATATTGGAGAATAGCAAACTCAGAAATCTATTGCCCTTGTTTGGACATTTCTGGGGAAAGAGGTCTTCAATCTTACTCTAGGCTAAAGTGAAAGTGAGAAAAACTAAAGGGAGGCTGCTATTTAGGTACTGTGATACAATGGAAAGAATGCAGGCTTTGGATCTCAATTTCAGCCCTGCTACATTTTAGGTATTTGACTCTTTCAAGGACCAATTCAAGTGCTGACTGCTTTAGCAAGGAAGGTGCCAAAACTGAGGCTCACAGAAATTAGGTGATTAGTTCTAGATTAATCACGCCAGTAAATAAAATAAATCAAAAGGCAAGTTTTGGAAATGGCCATATCTTTCAGACAGATGTCAATCCAGAAATTCTGATTCCTCATACAGTAAAAAGGCCCTCAACATAGGGGAAGAAAAACAAAGCTTTCTTGACCTTTGCCCCATCCTCTCCATTAAATAACCTGCTGCTAATAATGTTGGTTTGAGCAACTCTTTTCCTCTAGTCACTAAGGCAGTCATCTGCTAAAGCAAGATCATACTTATGGCTAAACCGAGATAAGTCTTGTTCATGCTCTTAAATCCATGTGAGGCTGTCCAATGAGGAATCGTGGCTTTTCAAAGGGAACCAAAAATCAGCCAGCCTTTGTCATATATTCCCTTGTTTGCCTTGCATAAAGATCCAGATACTCCTCCAAAACAGCAACTTAAATGTGGTCAAAACAAGCAGGGGGGTTGGGCACAGTGGTTCACACCTGTAATTCTAGCACTTTGGGAGGCCAAGGCAATAGGATCGATGAGGCCAGAAGTTCAAGACTAGCCTGGACAACACAGCAAGACCCTGTATCTTTAAAAAAAAAAAAAAAGCCAGGGAGTGTGCCAAAATCACCCTTAATTATGTCCAGGAAGTCTCTCCTAATTTTTCTCCTTTCCAAATTCTCCCATAATCTAACTTGCTGCCTCAAATGTGTTCCACTGGTCCAAGAGGCCTATGCTTCTGAACACAAAGAGAGCAAACACATCCCTATTTTCTACTAATTACTATTAGAAAAACCACTAAATGGCTGAGTGCAGTGGCTCACACCTGTAATCCCCCCACTTTGGGAGGATGAGGTGGGCAGATCACCTGAGGTCAGGCGTTAAAGACCAGTCTGGCCAACGTGATGAAACCCCGTCTCTACTAAAAATACAAAAATTAGCTGGGTATGGTGGCAGGCACCTGTAATCCCAGCTACTCAGGAGGCTGAGGTAAAATAATTGCTTGAACCCCAGAGATGGAGGCTGCAGTAAGCCACTATGGTGCCACTGCACTCCAGCCTGGGCAACAGAGCAAGGCTCTATCTCCAAAAAACAAAGAAAGAAAGAAAGAAAACCCATTAAGCATCAATTAGATTAGCTAGCTCTGCCTAAAAGAGGTACTTTTCTCCCTCCTATGACTCAGTAATAGAGTTTTAGATGCTATCTTTTCTGGTAAAGGAATAAAGGAGAAAAGATCATTTCACTCCATAGCAAGAAAAAATAGTTCCCTAATGCTGACCAATATATGTGATAACTCACCTTTCTTTAACTGTCTTCTGTAGCTCTGTGAAGTCTTTTCTGAGGTTCTGTACCCTGTCCTGATGCTGGGACAGGTCCAGTGCAAAGCCAGAAGAGCTCAGTTCAGTGACCAGATGCTCAAGAGTATCTAGGTTCTCCTGTTGGTCTTCCATTTCCAAATTGAGCTCCTGTCAAGCAAACAAGAAAATGTATTAAATCTTCTAATCCTTATAAATATAATCTAAAAAGAAGGAATAAGAAAAGAGGTATGCTTGCTAGGTCAAATACTAGATCAAAACAATAAATATGTAAGCTTCAAGTCAATGAAAAGTTTATGCAAAAATTAGCAGGGCATGGTGGCAGGCACCTGTAATTCCAGCTACTGAGGAGGCTGAGGGTAGAAGAATTGCTCGAACGCAAGAGACAGAGGATGCCACTGCCAAGATGGTGCCTGGGCAACAGAGTGAGACTCCATCTTGGAAAGGAAAGGAAAGGACAGGACAGGACAGGAAAAAGGAAAGGAAAGGGAAAGGGAAAGGGAAAGGAAAGGAAAAGGAAAGGAAAGGAAAAAGGAAAGGAAAAAGGAAAAGACCACTAAGAGTGTTGCTCTTGTCACCCAGGCTGGAGTGCAATGGCTCCATCTTGGCTCACTGCAACCCCCGCCTCCCGGCTTCAAGCGATTCTGCCTCAGCATCTCAAGCAGCTGGGATTAAACAGGCTCCTGCCACCATGCTCGGCTAATGTTTTTTGTATTAAAAAATCCAATTAAAATACATCTGATAAATATGTAGGACGTCTTCAATCCACTGGAGAGTGGCTAGGAATTACAACACAGTCTTGTCTCCTTTAAACAAATGTTCAAAGACTTGGGAGGTACCATGACAGGACGTAAAGAAAGAAAGTTTCAGGAGTCAAATAGACCTGAAATTCAATCACAGTTTGCCACTTAACTAACTTGTGTTATTAAGCTACTAAACTACTCTAAGCTCCCATGGTCTCTTCTGTAAAATGGGGATAAACACACCATCTCCACTACTATTTAATATTGTACTTAAGATATCAGCCAGACACAGTGACTCATGCCTATAATCCCTGCACTTTTGGAGGCCAAGGTAGGTGGATCACTTAATCCCAGAAGTTCAAGACCAGCCTGGGCAACATGGCAAAACTCCATCTCTATTTAAAACAAAAAAGTAATTTAATTAAAAAAAATAAGTCAATGCAATTAAGAGAAAACAGTCTGTGGAATAAGAATTGAAAAAGAAAAGATAAAATTATATTTGTAGATTACATGAAAGTATATTTGTAGGGCTGGGCACAATGGCTCACGCCTGCAATCCCAGCAATTTTTTTTTTTTTTTTAAATGGAGTCTTGCTCTGTCACCAGGCTGGAGTGCAGTGGTGCAATCTCGGCTCACTGCAACCTCTTTCCTCCTGGGTTCAAGCGATTCTTCCGCCTCAGCCTCCTGAGTAGCTGGGACCACAGGCACGTGCCACCATGCCTGGCTATTTTTTGTATTTTTAGTAGAGACAGGGTTTCACCATGCTGGCCAGGCTGATCATGAACTCCTAACCACAAGTGATCTGCCTGCCTCAGGTGTGGTGGCAGGCCCCTGTAATCCCAGCTACTTGGGAGGCTGAGGCAGGAGAATTGCTTGAACCTGGGAGGCAGAGGTTGCAGTGAGCCAAGATCATACCACTGCAACCCAGCCTGGGTGACAGAACAAGACCCCATCTTAAAAAAAAAAAAAAAAAGAAAATCCAGAAATAGACTCAAAGATATAATGAAAATTGTGTACATGATGAAGACAGCTTCTTAAATCTGGAGAAAAGATGAACTTTTGAAATAAATGATATAGTATACAGGTTGGACATTATCTGAAATGCTTGGGGCCAGAAGCGTTTTGATTTCCAGACTCTTCCAGATTTTGGAATATTTGTATTATACTTAGCAGTTGAGCATCCCTAATCCGAAGCTCTGAAATCTGAAATGCTCTAATGAGTGTTTCCTTTGAGCATGACCTCTGAATGTCATGTCAGCTCTCAAACAGTTTCAGATTTTGAAGCGTTTCAGATTTTGGATCAGGGACACTCAACTTGTATTATGAACAACCAGACAGACATGATAGAAAAAGATAAACATGATTCATACTTCAGAATAAGCTTAGCTTGTTAAAAGATTCAAAGGCAAAAAAAATTAAAGCAAGTTTTAGAATAAAGCATAAGTAAATTTTTTCAAAACCTGAGTGTGACAAAAATCAAACTATGACTGAAAATACATATTTAATAAAAGATGGATTAAAATTTACTATGTAAAACAAAAACTCCACATTTACATGGCAAAAAACACCGTTAAGTCAAAAGTACAAACTGGGAAACAATATTCTTCTTCACAGATAAAGAATTAATCTCAGCCGGGTGTGGTGGCTCATGCCCATAATCCTAGCACTTTGGGAGGTCAAGGTGGGTGGATCCCCTGAGGTCAGGAGTTTGAGACTAGCCTGACCAACATGGAGAAACTCTGTCTCTACTAAAAATACAAACTTAGCCGGGAGTGGTGGTGCATGCCTGTAATCCCAGCTACTCCGGAGGCTGAGGCGGAAGAATTGCTTGAACCTGGGAGGCAGAGGTTGTGGTGAGCCAAGATCATGCCATTGTACTCAAGCCTGGGCAACAAGAATGAAACCTCATCTCAAAAAAAAAAAAAAATAATAATAATAATCTAATATATAAGCATTCTAAAAACTGAGAGAATAGAAAACCAAAAATCTTGACCAAAAAACAAAATACATGAACAGATAGTTCACAAATGACTCTTAAATGTAAAAATATACTCAACCTCACTCACAAGAAAAAATTAAAGCCACATTCACATATCATGTTTTACCACTCACACCAGAAAACATTTAAAAGCTTGATAATAAATTTTGTTGGTGAGGCTATAGGGAAAACAGGTACTCTAATACACTGCTGATAGGAATGCAAAATGGTGAAACCTCAATGGAGGGAAATTTGGCTATTTCTAACAAAACTACACATGTATTTACCCTTTAATGCAACAACTCCACTCTAGGAACTTATTTTGAGGATACGCTTCCAATATTATGGGAAAAAATACACACAGTTATTCAGTTGTAATAGCACAATTTTGGAAACAACAACTGGAATGCCCACAAGTAAGTCTTGTTGGCCAGGTTTAGTGTGGCTCATGTCTGTAATCCCAGAACTTTGGAAGGCTGAGGTGGACGGATAACCTGAGGTCAGGAGTTGGAGACCAGAGTGGTCAACATGCTGAAACCCCGTCTCTACTAAAAATACAAAAAAATTAGCCAGGCGTGGTGGCAGGCACCTATAATCCCAGCTAGTTGGGAGGCTGAGGCAGGAGAATCGCTTTAACCCAGGAGGCAGAGGTTGAGGTTGCAGTGAGCCGAGTTCATGCCACTGCACTTCAGCCTGGGTGACAGAGAAAGAAGAGAGAGAAAAAAGAGTCTTGTTGATTAAACTATAATTCACCTACACAATGAATGTATGGTTTAAAAAATGATGATCTCAAAGAGATCTCTGTCTCAAAAAGAAAAAAAAGTCTTGTTGATTAAACTATAATTCATCTACACAACTGATGTATGGTTTAAAAAAATGAAGATCTCTGTGAATCCATATTAAGTGATTTCTAAGACATATTAAGTAAAAAAGCAAAGTGCAAAAAATTATGTAATATATGCTTTTTTGTAAGGAAGAATGGGAAATAGGAATGTGTGTCTATGTTCATTTTAGTAAAAAAGGAAAAAAAAAACCCTGAAATTTGTTACTATGGGACTGGGTGAAAATGGGATGAAAGGGACAGAAAAGACAATGAGAATTATTGTTATTCACATCCTATACCTTGAGTATAACTTTTTGGATAGTTTAAACTTTTGAGCTGTTAATGCTTTACATATTTAAAAATAAGTTTAATCAACAAAGTTAGAAAAATAAAGTCCTAAAGCTGAATACAAATAGAAACAAATCAAATTATATATGAAATTACAGAAAACATAACAGGTAATTTTTGAACACAGTACACAGTGAGTCATAGGCTAAGGACAAAAACAAATCCAAAGGAATCTTCAGTTTTATTTAGCAGGTTTGTTGTTGGTAAAAAATACTAGTGTAATTCTAAAACTGTCTTATATTTATTGCAGAATAAAACCAATAAGTAAATATATTAAAGTTGTTGGTGGGAACTAGGGTTCTCCCCACAACAAAGAAGATACAAATGTGGAAAGGAGGAAGAATCCTGTGGTGTTGAGTTGAAACTGGACTATCAGTATGACTTCATGATATAAAAAAATACACATATATTTCCTAACACTATCTATTAAAAAGAACCTAAAAGTAGTGACACTCCAGTAGCTCATCTAGTATCCAGATTTAGTTTCTAAATCATTTCCCACTAAAAGTGGGACTTCTTGGAGAAATAGTTGATTTCAGATCAGGGACAAGGAAAATATCTTACTGTGCCACAAATACCTGAAGTGACAAAAGTGCTCTTATGCTGAAGAAGACTCATCAAAAAGCCACAGGAGACAGCTTGAAGGGGCTCCCATCGACCACATTTGGGAAAATGTTAAGTACCATAAAGAATAATGCTAATAATATAGAAGCCCATAATGATACTGTCTCTCTTTCACATTTTCATAAAGAGAGGGAAAACAATTAGAAATTGGTGAATCTAGGTGAAGTGTATGTTGGTGTTTAATGGACCATTCCTTCTACTTTTCTATAAATTTGAAATAATTAAAAGCAAATAGGAGAGCAAACCAAATAATGAGATTCCACTTTAATATGGAAAAAGAAAGTTGGATAAAAAGAAGGCAGCAATGCAGAGATATAGGAATGCTGAGGCACTATAGCTAGGAATGTGAATTGGTACAGCCATTCTGGAGCTCAAATTGGCCACTACTGAGTCAAATTAAATTAATATATGCATATACTATGACCGGGCAATTCTACTCCAAGGTATATCTGTGGTAGTTGTTAATACTTTTTACCAAATATTTCTAGCTTTGCACCTTCTACGTACATGTTGAGATTACACTTCCTCACTCCCTTGAAAGGCATAGGTAGTTTTGTGGAAAGTGCTTTGACCAATGAAATGTAAACAGACATAATATGCCCTTTTCCCACTGAGGCAATAATGATGAAAGCTTACATTAGGATGAAATCTCCTTCAATCTGCAACCCTGAGTGGCTATGATGAGCTGAGAGGCCCTGCTGATTTGGGTTGAACGTGTAGTAAGAGTGAAAAATAAATCTTGACTGTGTTGGTTAAAAATTGGACAAATGATATCTAGTTTACAGGATTACTATAATAATTCTCTAGGATAATGAAGGTAAAGTTTCCAGTATACTGACTGACATACTGTGTGCTCAGTAAATGCTAGCTCTCTCCCTGCCCTCCTCTCCCCTTTATTCTGCTAACACGGCAGATATATCCTCACCTGGATCTGTTGAAAGAAATGTGCAATATCTTGATCTGGCTGATTTCCAGAGGCCAGCATCCGACTTTTGTTTTCCATGAACTGCTGCAGCTTATCAGAGAGATGTTCAAACATCTCTGCCTGGGGCAGAAGCTTCTTCAGGGAGCTCTCCTTTTCTTGCTGCTGTAGACAGAGTTGCTCGAACCGTTGGCTCACTTCTGCCAGTTTGCCCTGCAGCACTGCTGCTGTGGTACTGTCTGCTGTCTCCATGAAGCGGGTCACCATCTCACGGGTGGCCTCCAAGCTGCTCTTTTGCCGGGCAATGTCCTGCTTCAATTTCTGTCATGAAGAACATGTCTGTCAGCTCCTGGCTTACTTATTCCAGGACATCTGAGCCACAAACTAATAACTATATGCTATCTCGCAAGGGGTAGGGGGGGAGGTGCGGCTGGAGGACTGCAACTGAACCTTCAGAATACCACACATCTCATTCCTTTAGTTCTCTACCCCTTCTACCATATAACTTTGCTATCACCACTTTCACTTCAGTTCAGCTGGGTAGAAATATCTGACATGGATTAGTAATAATTTCTGAATCTTATCAGAAGAGTCACAGGTGTTAAATTCTCTTTTGTTACTTTTTCAACATTATGTAATGATAGCACATGGCAAACATACCCTTTATGCTAGCTCTTGGGACACACGTCTTACCATATTTGTGGCTAGGGCTTCCTGGATGACTCCTGATGAGAGTGATGCCACCTGGTTCCCTTCCAGGTTTTGTTCAACTTCCCCAATAGACTGTAATAGAGTCTCCAAGCTTTCCTGGACACTCTGAGATTGGGCAATTGCTTTTTGCAGCAGAGCAGATCGCTCAGCCAGGCTATAAGAGAGGCTTTGGAAGTGGCTGAATATGGAATCTGAAAAAACAGGCCATGAAAAAAAAGAGTGGAGACAATTTTTGCATTATGCTTTAAAAGACTGTATTTAAATTGCACATTTGAAATCTTTTTTATTTATTATTATTATTATAAAGATGTGGTCTCACTATGTTGCCCAGGCTGATCTTGAACTCCTGGCCTCAAGAAATTTTCCTACCTCAGCCTCCCACAGTGCCTGGATTACAGGTATGAGTCACCATGCCCAGTTCTACAGTGAACATAGTAACTGTAATAATAATTGACAATAAGGCCAGTAGAAGGAATAAGCTTGAAATGCATTAGTAGTAGAGCCAAATTCAATAAGCACTAGTTATTTACCACACACAAAGAACTAGAAATTATACTAGATGCTGAGGACTAAAGACACTTAAGTATCTTATCTGATATCCACAACTTAAGACTCTAAAACAGAGCACAGGCAGAGGAAGATACATCACAATTGATGATAAAAATAAAATCTTGGTGGGGTGCAGTGGCTCACACCTGCAATATCAGCACTTTGGGAGGCTGACGCAGGCAAATCATGAGGTCAGGAGTTTGCGAACAGCCTGCTCAACATAGCAAAACCCCATCTCTACTAAAAATACAAAAAATTAGCTGAGCATGGTGGCAGGCACCTGTCATCTCAGCTATTTGGGAGGCTGAGGCAGGAGAATTACTTGAATCCGGGAGATGGAGGTGGCAGTGAGCTGAGATCGTGCCACTGCACTCCAGCCTGGATGATAGAATGAGACTCCATCTCAAAAAAAAAAAAATCTTAAGTGATATGTTAATACTAGGAGTACTATCCTTAAGAAGCCCAGAAGGAAGAATAATTATTTTTTGTTTCTTTCGAGGAGTGGAATGGCTAAGTCAAGCTATTTAACATATGCATTACTTTATATACTTATCACTTTTTTTTGTGGTGAAACCACTTAAAATATACTCTCGCAGCTGGGTGCAGTGGCTTGAGGCTGGGTGAAGTGGCTCACGCCTGTAATCCCAGCATTTTGGGAGGCTGAGACAGGTGGATCACCTGAAGTCTGGATTTCGAGACTAGCCTGACCAACATGCTGAAACCCCATCTCTACTAAAAATACAAAATTAGCCAGGCATGGTGGCCCATGCCTGTAATCCCAGCTACTTGGGAGGCTGAGTCAGGAGAATCACTTGAACCCAGGAAGTAGAGGTTGCAGTGAGCCAAGACCATGCCATTGCACTCCAGCCTGGGCAACAAGAGCAAAACTCCATTCAGAAAAATAATAATTAGACACACACACACACACACACTCTCTCTCACTCTCTCTCTCGCAGCAATTCTCAAGTATATGATATATTGTTAATAACTATATTCACCATGATATACTCTTGGCTACATCTTGAAGCATGAGCAAGACTTCACCATGCTTGGTAAACATTCAATAAATGTTAGCAACTGAGCAATAGGAAAAACTTCAGGGGTAATAAAATGCGAAAGTAAGTGGTTTACTTGGGAAAGAAAAGAAGTAGGTGTGGCTAGAAGGTAGATGCCTGGGGAAAAGGGACTGAAGCCAGATTGTGAAGGTCCTTCAGTGGTACAAGAATAAAGTTCATTAGAGGATGAGCTCTTTGATGACAGTCTATGTGTATTCATGTTTATATTCTCAGCCTCTAGACTGAGATCACAGATATTTGTACAACACAATGTGACATATTCCAGAACAGAGGTACATACTAGGAATTAAGGGAGTACTATTACTGTTGCTGCTTTATACCTGTAGTTTCTTGAACATGCTTGTGGTCTGGGGCTGGCTCCCCTTCAATTTCCATTATGTCACAGGCTACTTTTTGGAGTTTTTCTACAGGTACTTGGTGCTCAGCTAATTCCTCCTGCAACTGCTGCTTGTCCATGAAAAAAACAAAAGAAAAACATCTGAATGAGTAATCAAAGCTGATTCTAGGAATCTTGAGCTACTAAGCAGCTTTGCAGAATAATTCGAAGTTTACTGATAGCCATAGATATTAGAAGCAAGTGTTTAGGACTCAGATCTCGTCCAAGGCATCTCAACCACTGCCTTTCTTTTGTGTAAGCATTTGCTTTACTTTGGGGTACTTTATGCCATGCAATACAAGGTTTTGACACCACAACACAGCCTGTGTCCTGACTTACCTTTGTTGTTGCAAGCTGCTGTTGCAGAACTCCAGGGTCAGAGGCAACAGTATCTGAGAGGAGCTTCTCCACACTGGCCTCACAAGTCTGCATCCAGGCCTGCAGGCTGTCAGCGCTGTTTTGGAACCGACGATATTGGCCCAACAGCATATTCAGGTGAGATCCTAATCGTATACACTGTACCAGAGAAGGAAAGTTAAGCCAACTTAAGCAAGGTCAGGCCAAAGCCAGTAGCTGCCCAAAGAAAGAGGCCTGGCTTTGTTATAGAAAACACACCGCAACTTCAGATAAGGGTAGTTCCAGAACTTATGAATAGATGGGTGGCAATAATCTATAAGTGTGGGTCCCCACTGTTTGCTCCATACTATTCACCTCAACCTTCTTATATACCCAGAAAATTTAATGAGATGTATGACAAGCCCCCAAAGAAATGAACATCAGGTTGCAGACAAAGGTAGGGGTTAAGAAGTGCAAAAACTGTTCTTTCATGGGGATTAGAAGTGTTGGCAAGAAGGCAAAAGAGAGGTAAAAGGAACTGACTGGATTCTCAACTTTAGAAGAAAGAGGAAGTTCTTTAGATGGGAAGGAAGGTAAGATTTACCCTAGATGCTCTGTCCAGAAATAAAGACTGTGCAATTGGTTTAACTTTCTCCTATGTGCTATGTCTCTTGGGAGCCCAAGTCTGCTGGTCAGGATACAGGAAGGTAAACACTTCCACCTTCACCATCAGTGTGAAACATACTAGTGCTAGCTATTAGGTATCAGCTACCTATCAGGTATTAGCCCAAAGGCCTATATATGTTACATTTTTTGCATTGTTTGTGAAGACCTTCTGCCCGTGGTCCATGTATAAATAAGCTCTCCCACTGTCCTGGGGTTCTTATTCTGAGCCCCAGAAACCACCGACATCATGTGAAGGCTGCCATGATTGTTTCACCAAGGATGCCAAGAACTGCCCCCTTACCTTTGAGTGGAGAGCAGTGTACCTTTCTGTTGCATCCTTCAACTTGTCCCTTACTAAGTTTCCAATTTCTGATGGTTCTTTGCCTTCCTTAAAACTGTTTTCCGTGTCCAAGACTTTCTGTCCTGAGATAGTCACAAATCTCAAGTCTCCTTTGTGGGAAATGACGTCCTCTGAGAAGCTTCCTTGCCGTTTTAGCAGGGAGGGAAGGGCCTCGGGGCTGCTGCCTCCCTTATGCATGTTCTCCAGCTCTTTCTCAGATCGTTCCAACCAGCTTTCAAACTCTCTATGATCCTGCAGAAACTTCTGCAACTCATCCTGAAGTGTCTGCATCCGCTTCAGTTCTGCCTCTGATTGGGTCAGGGAAGTAGAGTACTGCTCCTTTAGCTCTCCCAGCTTCTCTTGCAGCATCTGTTGTTCCTCAGGTGTGAGATTGTGGCCATGCTGGTCCAGGAAGGCTTGAGCTGACTGGGTGGCCAGAATGAAATTTTGCTGCTGGGACAGCAATTCTTGGTGACGGGTCTGGTGAAAAAAAAAAAAAAAATCCCCCAAACAAAGGACAATCAGTAGGGAATCCACAATAATTTGGGGTATGTAAGACTGGACTTCATATACCGTGTGAGGTCTGCTCTCATTAAGCCTTGATCTTTTCACCCACATTGCTGTCACGTCATACACCTCTGTTTTGTTGCATCTGACATTTTTCCCTGTTAACTTCATTTTATTTGGTTCAGCCCCTTGTTTTAGGCATAGCCCTTTAATTTAGATGCTGATTCTTAAATTGTACTTATAATCTTTAAGGATCCTTCTACCTATAAGCTAGAAGTAGGGAGAGGTCTCTATCTCTATTCAAGAGATCACTTTTCCAGCTGCTCAGAAATCACCAATATCACTTACTCTCTAAACAGTATTCCATATGCTAATCCCCTCTGAACTGACATGTATAGGACTTTGGGTTTTCAAAGAGATTTTACATGTATTATCTCATTTGCTTTGTGGCACAACCTATAATGTAGGTAGACAATATGCTACCATATTAAGAGAAAGTGAATACCAAAAAGACGTTATATGTCTTGACTAAGGTCATGTAGTTTGTTAAGGAACTTCGCATTGTGACTCTCAGCACTTTGGGAGGCCAAGGTGAGTGGATGACCTGAGGTTGGGAGTTAGAGACCAGCCTGACCAACATGGAGAAACCCCGTCTCTAGTAAAAATATAAAATTAGCCAGGCATCGTGGCACATGTCTGTAATCCCAGCTACTCAGGAAGCTGAGGCAGGAGAAGCAGGAGAATCGCTTGAACCTGGGAGGTGGAGGTTGCATGAGCTGAGATCGTGCCATTGCACTCCAGCCTGTGTAACAAGAGCGAAACTCCATCTCAAAAAAAAAAAAAACAAAAAAACAACAACCTGACTTTCTTCACTGAACTGTACAAATGGACAACTAATAATCATCTACGTTAGTGGAAGGGTGGCTGAGTACATCATATACATGGCAATATAAAAACTGAAAGTTCTTAGCTGTGAAATACGTCACTCATGTGCCCGTGAAGACTGTCCCTACTAGGAAAGGCCATGGAAAATTAATTTAAATTAAACAGAGAGTAAACCGTATTTCTGGGTAACATAAGTAATTTGTACTTTTTATTTGTATGTACTTTGTCTATACATAGACCTTTTTTTATTCCAATGGAATATGACTTCTTTGAGGAGAGCTGTAAGTTTTTGTTTTGAAACATAAGATGTTCTTCCTGAGTCTAGAAGACAGTGGGAATTGTCAGTATTCCCGACTACCTATACTGTTTATGCAACTACCTAAAGAAGGACTACAGAACATTGTCTAGTTTTAGCCTGTATCAACAGCACCTGACAGCCTCAGCTTCCCACATTATTTCAAGAAAACTGGAGTGACTAGAAGGCTGATATAGGAGTATCATTGAAGCTAGGTGTTTGAGACCAGCCTGAGTAATATAGCAAGATCCTGTCTGTTAAAAAAAAAATTAACCAGGTATGGTGGGTGTACACCTGTAGTCCTAGCTACTGGAGAGGATTACTGGAGCCCAGGACTTGGAAAGTTACAGTGAGCTACGATTGTCCCATTGCACTTCAGCCTGGGTGGCAAAGTGAGGCCTCATCTATTTAAAAAAGAAGAAAAAAAGAAAGCTGGAATGACAAATATATCGTGCTCAATTAGACAGTGAAGTGGGGACGGTACTACAATCACTCAGGTGTCCTCCATTTTCACCTTCTAACCCATACACCTATAAGTAAGGCAATTTCCTTCCTGGAATGGAGATGCCACTTGGTTAGGCTGACTGCTGCCAGTGTCAGAAGGCAAAAGGTGTCAGAAGACACCCTATGACAGCAGAATCATTTTTGCTCTGTCCTCTGTAAGACTACCAGGGCTTTGGGGGACACATTATAATGGACTTTCAAAAAGCATAATGCAAGAGGCAGAAATCCTATTAATACAAAATATGACAATGGTCCACACAGGCCACCGAACACAAGTATTCCAGCTAAGCCAATGTTCTTGCTACAAAGGTGCTACTACTAAAATATATGATCCATGTGTTGTAAGCGTCCTAAATATGTAATCTTTCAATCACTCAATAGAATGTGCCTGTATATGCCAGCTGATGCCCTTGAAGATGGTTTAGCGGGTTGGCTCACTGGCCTATTTCTAATTCCTGGCATATGGCAGGTATTCAGTAATTGCTAAATGAAGAAATGAATGAGTAGAAATAAACAGCAAGAGTGACTTCTGCTTTTTGTTTTGTTTTGTTACAGAATAGGGAGCCTGTGGGAAACAGTGTGTGCTTTCAAGCCTAACATCTAGAGGGAAATGCAGAAAACAATATAGGATGAGAAATGATACAACGTAGGAAAGGGTATAAGAGGAGTGTATAGGGTGGGCACCTATAATCCCAGTACTTTGGGAGGTGAGCAGATCACCTGAGGTCAGGAGTTTGAGACCAGCCTGGCCAACATAGTTAGTTGGGAGGCTGAGGAATGAGAATCACTTGACCCCAGGAGATGGAGGTTGCAGTGAGCCGAGATCGCGCCACTACACTCCAGCCTGGGTGACAGAGCGAGACTCTGTCTCAAAAATAAATAAATAAATAAACGAGCATATGAGGGAATATATACCCTAAATTTGGTGAGTGGTGGTGAATCAGGGCCTCCTAGAGGAAGAACGCTTAAGATGAGATCTGAAGAATGAGTAAAAATTAACCAATAGCTGGGGCTCTCCTTTACTTTATGCACTGGAAAAGCAAGGAAGTTCCAAGAGCATGCAAAGGCCCAGAGGAAAGTGAGAGCAGTTTAGCTAACAAACTCAAAGGGACCAATATAAGCAAATGCTCAAGTATAAAGGAAGGTGACAGATAAGGCCAAATATGTAGACTAGCTCCCAGTGGGTGGGAGCTGAGAGGAGAGTTAACCGTGTAATCTTGAGGGCAACAGGGAACCATAAAAAGGGCTAGGCAAGGATATGGCATGTTAGAAAAACTCCTTGGTAGTAAACAGAATGGACTGGAAGGTAAAATCCAAGAGGACAGAAGACCAGTAGAAGCTACTATAATAATACTAGTGAAAGCAGCTAGTGGTCTAAACTATAATATCTCAATAAAGATGAATAAGTATAGCTGACTATGAAAGAAATATAATTAGCATGAGATTTGATGACTGATTTGATGTGGGAGAGTGAGAGAGAGAATGGAATCTAGGATGAAGTCCAGTTCAGACAATGAAGTAGGAATACAGGAAAGAGAACATTTGATTGTGGGAGGAGTATCATAGGAAATAGGAGTTCCAGTTTCATGCTAATGTACTTGTGGACCCAAGCTGCAAATAGGCAGATGGATTTATATACTGGTTTGAAGCTCAGGACAGGTATCAGGGCTGGAGGGAAATGTATACATAGAATTCATTAGTGCAAATGGCAATTATAGTGTTGTGAGTAGATGAGACTGCCCAAGGAAAGTATATTCTTCTGAAAGATAAAAAGAGGGCCTAGGATATACCTGGAAACTGTATTTGAAAAGCTTGGCCAGAGGAAAGTAAGAAAGATGGTGAGGACAGAGTAGTATTATGGAAACCAAGAGACAAAGTATTTCAAGAAGAGTAGACAACAGTGTCAAAGCTGCTGAGACATCAAAGAAGATACAAACTAAGATGTGCTCACTGGATTTAGGGGCAATGTGATTGTGGTTACTTTCTCAGGGCAGGAGAGATTTCTCTAGCATAGCGAGGATAAGCTAACACCCTCACCTTCATCTTCTCACATTGCTCGTCCAGTTTCTCTGGGGCTTGATTCACCCCCATGTAACCATCAGTGGTATCCAAGGCTCCTTTCTCCAAGCTAGCTCCCGAGAGCTGCTCCATTCCTGGAAGGTTGGTCAGTAGCTGTCCATCAGATGATCCTACTGAAGTTACCCATTCCAGGAGAGCATCTATCTTCTTCTTGTTCTCTGCCAGTTCCTTTGCTGCTTTACTCTGAAAGCCATAGAGGAAGTCTAGTGAGAAGGCTTTATATACTCAATGATACAACCACACGTTAAGTAAGAGAGAATTTTATGCTAATTCTAAGACTGGGTATAAACAGTCTTTGCATATACAAAAGATAACTAATATCTTTTAAAATCTTTTGAAAAATTATTAAAAATATTTCTACATTTCATTGTATCTTACTGCTTAAAAAAAAAAAAAAAAAAAGGCAGGGCACAGTGGTTCACACCTGTAATCCCAGCACTTTGGGAGGCTGAGGCTCGTGGATCACTTAAGGGTCAGGAGTTTGAGACCAGCCTGGTCAACACGGTGAAACCCCCATCTCTACTAAAAATACAAAAAATTATCTGGGTGTAGTGGTGCACACCTGTGGTCTAGCTACTCAGAAGGCTGAGGCACAAGAGTCGTTTCAACTTGGAGGTGGAGGTTGCAGTGAGCCAAGATCGTGCCACTGCACTCCAGCTTGGGTAACAACACTTGTCTCAAAAAAAAACAAAACAAAACAAATCCCAAGATTTAGAAAGATTTTATTAAGAGATCATTTAGTCCTGCCACCCCAGCAAAGCTTCACAGAATCTTTCGGGGTACACAGAAGTGCTGCACTGGCTTGGTAGGGTAAGAAACAGCAGAGTCACATTCAATTACCTGGCGGCTCCTTCCTAAAGGAAAGAAAAACTTCTTTCATCCTTTCCTCAACTAAATTGAACATTTAGCTCTTTTAAAATTTTTTCTTTTACCTGAGACTATAGGGAAACATGTAATTCTTCAACTTGCTTCTAAAATTCTATTTACTGGCTCTACATGTATTTTAATTAATTAAATAGGTTATGCCAAGTTATACATTCACCTATTTCAAAATTCAGCTTCAGGTAATTTATTTTTCTTTTCCATGTCCTCTACCTTCCTCATTAGTGTCAGCATCCAAGGTTAAACAAAGGATTCAAATTCACCAGTGCTGTAGGGTACAGACCGTTTGAGACTTTAGCTTCTCTTTGGTTTATCCCAGTGCCACGATTCCCAACATAACTATAGAGGCAGCTTGGGGACAGCTTTTGGCTAAGAATTCACAGATATTTTTCCCTAGTAATCTTAGATCACCAGTCTAGACTCATATTAAAATACATCATTTGGCTGGGCATGGTAGCTCACACCTGTAATCCCAGCACTTTGAGAGGCTGAGGCAGGAGGATTACTTGAGGTCAGGACTTTGAGATCAGCCTGACCAACATGGTGAAACCCAATCTCTACTAAAAATACAAAAATCAGCCAGGTGTGGTGGCATGCACCTGTAGTCCCAGTTACTTTGGAGGCTGAGGCACGAGAATTACTTGGGCCCAGGAGGCGGAGGTTGCAGCGAGCTGAGATTGCACCACTACACTCCAGCCTCAGCAACAGAGCAAAACTATGTCTAAAAAAAAATGTTATTTGCTTTTTTCCTCCTCAGAATATTACCCTTCCTCCCTAAGATCTTTCTGATATTTTTTCAATTAGTAAGAGGAATGAGTATACAGATAGCAAGATGTTTGGGGATTGGGGGAGCAATATGTACTTTTAACCAACTATCCTCTCCTCCTGGATGTTTATTGTAAAAATAAAGATTCTTGTAAAAATACAGACTAGCCAGCCTGGCCAACTTGGTGAAACCCCATCTCTACTAAAAATACAAAAATTAGCTAGGCGTGGTGATGGGCACCTGTAATCCCAGCTACTCGGGAGACTGAGGCAGGACAATCACTTGAACCTGGGAGGCGGAGGTTGCATTAAGCTGAGATCATGCCACTGCACTCCAGCTTAGGTGACAGAAATTCTGTCTCAAAAAACAAAAAACAGACTAGCTCCTGAAGTAGCCCTTCCTCATGATTCTGTGCGTTCTATAAGACTGTTTCCCCTCATTGTCTTTTATTTGTGTTGGTACCAAATTTTCTTTTTTGAAAAATATCAAGTGTCATAGCAGTCTATTACCTTTTCAGTCTCCTGCTGTAAGGCTGAGGTCACTGCTTCCTCCAGCTCCTTCTGGGCCACCCGTGTCTGTTCCTGGAGAGCCTCATACTGCTCCTTAGCCTGACGAAGCTTTTCCCGAAGAGCTGTCAACTCATGTGGGCTCAGCTTGGTCTGGTTCTCTTCCATGAACCCTTCAATGTCCTTGACAACAGTGGCAAATGAGGTGACATGATTCTGAATGTCATCCTGTAAATCCTTAACACAAGAAAATAGGAATGGCAGAGCCTTCAACTTTAGTGCTTCTAAGTCCTCTAATGGTATAAAGATGGAATGGCTAGGATGACATATAGTCCTGTATATAGTCCCTGACAACAATTTGCTTTAGGTTTAGGCTTAAATCAATGCAAACAAATTTTATTTCATTTTCTAAGCAAATATTTAGTGAAGCCAAAAAAGAAGATTGTCCATAAACTTGAGTATGAGAAATTTTTTCATTTTGTAATGTGTTATCCTCAAAGAGATCATTCTTTCAAAAAAGAGCAGTTGACAACACAATTTTAGCAGAGTGGAGGCCTGATGGGCCGTTATACTCTCTTGGGTATCACTCCTTATCTTTAATGTGGCCTATGGGGTCCAGAGTGATATAGGTCCCATCTACCCCTCCAACTTCATCTTTCCCTAATTTTCGTCTTGTTCTTTGCAGTCCAATTGAACTAGCTTTCTTTCAGTTCTTGAATATGTCGTGCTCCATCCCATTCCCATCTCAAGACCAATACATAAGCCTCTGCCTGGTATGTTCTCTTCCTCCTCCTACCTCTTCGTGCATTAACCCCAACATATCTTTCATTTCTCAAGTTTAGGTGACACTTCTTCAAGATAATCTTTTCTGAAATCCTAGACTAGATTGGGTCTCTCTGGTATATGTTCTTATATGAGTTTTCCTTTATAGATGTAACAGTTAATAATTTTATGCTCATTTTTATAATAACCTGTATAACTGCTGTCTGCCCTGCTACACTGGGTGCTTCACAAGGCCAGGAATGATGTCTGTTTACCATTGTGGCCAACCCTTAAGCACTAAATATCTGTCAAAGGAATGAAAAAATTACCGGGCGTGATTGCTCACACCTGTTATCCTAACACTCTGAGAGACGAAGGCCAAGGCCAAGGCCAAGGAAGGAGGATTGCTTGAGCCCAGCAGTTCGAGGCCAGCTTTGGCAATATAGTGATTGATACCCATCTCTACAAAAAAAAAATTAAAAATTAAAGGCTTGTGTCTTTGTCCCAGTTCCTGGGGGAGGCTGATGAGGTGGGAGGATTGCCTGAGCCCAGGAGGTCGAAGCTGCAGTGAGCCAAGATCACACCACTGTACTCCAGCCTGAGCAACAGAGAGAGACTTTGTCTCAAAAAAAAAGAAAAGAAAAGAAAAAACTGACAAGATTCTCACTGACCTTCAAGTCACTTTGGTTCTTCTGCAAAGCAGAGAGATCCTGCTGAGTGGTTCTCCCTTGGTGGCCTGCCAGTGCTCTTTCTGCCTGTCCTACCCAACTGCAAAGATCTTCCAGTTTCTGGTGACAGGTATTTTGTTGTTTCTGCAGGGTCTAATTAAAATGCAAAGGGGTCAAGAGACATTTACTGATTCACATTTTACAAATACAAGAAACTCCCTGAAATGTAAAACAGGAAGGTTATATCTGAAGGATGGAAAAGTTGGTGGGAGACTAGAATAGGAAAAGGCACAGAAGTCATACTCGGAAAGCTCCCCTCATTTGGACAGTCCACTGATTCGGGTCTATGGACTAGATAATAATCAGGATAATTACGAGAGAGAATGCTTCTACTTCAGGTTTTGGTTTGAGAGCTCCTTCACCAGACTTCTATTATTATCTTTGGAAATGGAGAACAAAGAGCCCAGATGCTTGAAATCCACACATGATAAAGATGATAATAATTTAGTGGTTCTGATCAATCCCTCCACTAGAACCAGAGATTTGCTACATAATATGGAAAAGTAGAAGAACTGGAGTAGAAAGAAAAATCAAAGACCTGGATAATTCATAAGCTAATCAAGCTTCTTAATAATTGAGCTGACTTAATAAATCAAATGTCTCATCAATGCAGACTCATTAAATAAAATAATTACACCCCAGGCATAAGGGGCTAGATTTTGCTATTTTGGGAAGGAAAGTGCCCAAGAATAGCCAACTGGCTCAGTCCTTTAGGTATCTACACTAATATCAAAGGAACAGGCAAGGGCCAAGGAGAGAGAGAGGGAATATGTTTCTGTGCCTGATCCTTTCTCTAGATTTTATCTCAGTTGTATGACATTGAAGCACCTGACTGAGCAATTGAGCATGATGTGTTCTCCTGACCATCCTTCTAAAACCATTTTCCACCAGTTTCTACCTTCTGATGGCGCTTTAGTCACCTGCACTTACAAACAGGTGCCCAAACTGGCCCTCTCTCCCCCTCTTAGGACAAATAGAAGGGCTCTGGAAGAGAATTCCTAAGAGCTCTTCAGCTGTAAAACAGGATCTTCATGGGTTAGGATGGGTGCAGACTGAATCTGAAAAAAGCAAAGCAAACAAGTTAACACAGAGACATACACACACATTCAGGGCAAATATTGAGAGAAGCAGAGCATTTCTGACAATAACAAGGTTAATAAGCATTGTGGAATTAATTACATGCTCAGGGAGGATGTTCACATGCAGTTCTATCACCTGCTCCAGCTCAGGAGCTTACCCTGAATCTGGGCTGGGTCTGGTCTTAAGGTGGCTCAGACCAATGTTACTTCATTAATTATCCAAAGGTTATATTATGCTATATAAACTCCTGAATTAGAGTATTGCAAATGCTCAGTTTTGGAAAGTAACCTAAAGCTTTCCATTGGTATATTGCAATTTCAATACAGTTGAAAAAATGAGACAGTAATAGGGGACATATGGCACTGGCTACCCTAATTCCCTTAAAGTCTGACTCAAAAGCTCAATTTTTTGCACAATATTTAATAAAGGAGCCCTTGAGACAAATTTTCTGGTGATAATGATAATTCTCATGTCATCTTGCTATATGCCAACTTACTATCCAAACAGCAGAAATGGCATAAACATCATTCTAGGTATTCTAAGGTTTTGATGTTATTATTAATGTAATTACATTGAATTGAGCTTTGCAAGAAGGGAGTCATGATGGAAGATGGTAGCATGGTTAGTTTTTTTGTTTGTTTGTTTTTAAGTATTATCCCTGCTTCTACATACTGTTTTCCATGACTGAATAAGCACTGGGCACTACAGTGTGAGGAAAGCTGCAAGAAAATAATAATAATTTTTAAAGACCCAAAAATTAATGATTCTAATAAAAATATCCTTGTCAGCCATTTAAAGATTGTCAAGGAACCTTATTATAAATCATTTGAAATAGATTAAACAGAATGAAACTGATTTCAGAACGTTTCTTCTCAAGAGTTCAGAGTATCTAGATGTTCCTTACGAGCCCTCAAAAGAATGCTGAAAGAAAAAGTAAAGTAGGGAAATAACTAGATACATGATTTTCATTTGAAAGTCAGAGACAATGAGATACAGTGAAGGAAAAGTCTCACTAAAAGAAAACACTTGCATATGTATACACATGTAAACACATACATTCTCTCACACACACATAAAACCAAAGACATGGCAAGAAAAACAGCCAGAATAGCTGCCTCCTGGACTAGAACCATACTGGCCTGCATGACATGAAATTTCAAAACTGGTAAACCCAGACTCCTGAAATCATGATACACAGAGTCTGGCCAGAAAACCCAATGACAGTGGACATCCCAAATGACAAACTGAGCCCAGCTGCTGGTTCAGTCTGACCTTCACCAGGGCTTCCTGCTCCATTTGTTGAAGATGGCCCTGCAAGGTATCCGCCTGAGTTGCAGTCTGTTCCAAAATGTCCTGGAAGGACCTCTGCAGTTCATTCAGAAGCCTCAGCATCTGTCGATTCTGCTGAAGAGACAAGTCCTGGGCATGTTCCGAGATAAAAAACTGTACATCAAAAGCAAGAGCATCCAGCTGAGATTTCCTTTCAGCCATGGGCTGTTTCAAATCCTAAGGTAAATAGAAAAAGGGAACAAAAAACGAAGCAAAACAAAACAAAACCATCAAACTTCCATTTCTCAGTCCAGGAAGAAAACCAACAGAACCAGAGAGGCTAATTTTCTGTATTTTCATAACTGGCACTCATGATTCTAGGGCCAAACTAGAATTAAAGCCTTTCTCACTTTTGGTCTCTCCAAACTCTTCATAAATTAGAATTAAGTTTCCTTAACAAAAAGAAAGAAACAAACAAACAAAAAAAAAAGTTTCCTTTACTGGACCTACCTTGATTTCCAAATGCAGTAAGCTTTCAAATTATTTATGCTAGCATAATTATACTATTGTTAATCCAGAAGATCCGTGAAGTTTTTTTTTTTCTGGTAAGATGGGTAATGTGCTGACGTTGTAACAAGGTTCAAGGGTAGCACATCTCACACAAGTGTGTGAACACCCAATCACCATGCTCATGAACTACAAAAGGATACAATTTTTTTTTTTTTTTTGAAACAGAGTCTTGGGGCCAGACACAGTGGCTCACACCTGTAATCCCTGCATTCTGGGAAGCTGAAGTGGGCGGATCACCTCAGGTCAAGAGTTCAAGACTAGTCTGGCTAACATAGCAAAACCCTGTCTCTACTAAAAATACAAAAATTAGCTGGGCAGACACCTATAATCCCAGCTACTCGGGAGGCTGAGGCAGGAGAATCCCTTGAACCGGGAGGTGAAGGTTGCAGTGAGCCAAGATCACGCCACTGCATTCCAGCCTGGGTGACAAAAGTGAAACTCCGTCTCAAAAAAAAAGAAAAGAAAAAAGAGAATCTTTCTTGCTCTGCTGCCTGGGCTGGATTGCAGTGGTACGATCTTGGCGCACTGCAACCTCTGCCTCACTGGTTCAAGCAATTCTCGTACCTCAGCCTCTTTAGTAGCTGGGACTACAGGCGTGTACCACCATGCCTGGTTAATTTTTTGTATTTTTAGTAGAGACAGGGTTTTGCCACGTTGGCCAGACTTGTCTCAAACTCCTGACCTCAAGTGATCTGCCCTTTTTGGCCTCCCAAAGTGCTGAGATTACAGGGATGAGCCACTGTGCCCAGCTATGAATTTTTTAAAAAAGTTTTGGAAAGTATAACATGAATTTCTGATCTGAGATGTACCTAATTGTACTTTCTTAGGTTCAAATATCTATTTGTATCTGTCCAGCAATGAGTTATTTGTAGGCCAGTACTGAGAAGATATATAATTTGTTTGTGATTGGCTAAAATTTTTGTTTTTTGAGATAGGATCCTGTTGTGTCACCCAAGCTGGAGTGCAGTGGTGCATAAAAAGCTTACTGCAGCCTTGACCTCCTGGGCTCAAGCAATCCTCTCACGTCAGCCTTCCAAGTAGCTGGGACCACAGGTGCACACCACCATGCCCAGCTAATTTTTAAAATTATTTGTAGACATGGAGTCTCACTACATTGCCCAGACTGGTCTCAAACAACTGGACTAAAGTGATCCTTCCACTCAGCCTCCCGAAGTGCTGGGATTACAGGCATGAGCCACCACACTCAGCCTAAAATTTGATTTTTTGAGTAAATAATGCTGTTTATACTATTTTTTAAACTGTGAAAAGATTACACTCAGACTTTCTTGTATTATATATTGTTCCCTTAAAGTAATAAAAACTGTCCAAACACTAAAATCATCTGTTTTCATACTATTAAAAGCATGTAATTTTCCCACAAACATTTAGTGATCATCAATATATTATACAGGATCTCCATCACTTTGAAACTGAAAGTAGATCAATTGAGAGTAGTCAATCCTGCAGAGAGGGCAGGGAGGGCTTCTTGAATATTTATCATAATGTTACAGTAGGTAGTTATGCAGGCATGAGTAGGGCATGAGAGGCCCTGCCCACCTCCACATCACCTGATGGTCGCCTCCAAGAATGTCAGGCGACCATCACGTGATGGTCAGGTGGTTGTTCAACCTTATCGCTACAATAATAATTGGTTGCAGCCGGCACCAGGGAAAGGCAGGCTCTCAATAGATAGTAAAACACCTGAAGCTGGTGATTAGCAGCTTCCCAGTAAGATCTCAGGAGCTGCGCGAGTGGGTTCAAGCATGCGCACTAAGAGGCAAAGTGGCCGAGTTTAACTGGTATATGAACTTCCTCCACGAACACTTGACTGGTAAGGGGAAAATGCCTCAAGTGAGCATGTGTACAACTTCAGTAAACACACTGCACGTGTGGCCCCTCCCAAGTGCTGCCAGGCCACTGCACATGCAGACAGCCTACCCCAAAGGAAGAATCAGGGGAGGAGAAAGAACCCCTTGAAGCATGCCAATACGTAAAACCCCAAGTCAAAGGACAAACAGCACACTTGGATCTCTCAAGTTGGCTGTGTGGCCCTCTTCCAAGTGTACTTTACTTCCTTTCGTTCCTGCTCTAAAACACTTTTTTTTTGAGACAGAGTCGCACTCTCACCCAGGCTGGAGTGCAGTAGCACGAACTTGGCTCTCTGCAACCTCTACCTCCCGGGTTCAAGCAATTATCCTGCCTCAGTCTCTCGAGTAACGGAGATTATAGCCACCTGCCACCACGCCCAGCTAATTTTGTATTTTTTTAGTAGAGCCAGGGTTTCGCCACGCTGGCCAGGCTGTTCTCAAATTCATGAACTTCAGGTGATCCACCTCAGCCTCCCAAAGTGCTGGGATTATAGGCCTGAGCCACCACACCTGGCCCTAAAACTTTTAAATAAACTTTTACTCCTGCTGTATAACTTGTCTCAGTCTCTCCCTCTGTCTTATGCCCCTTGGTCAAATTCTTTCACCTGCGGTGGCAAGAACCGAGCTACTGCAGACCCATACGGATTTGCTGCTGCTAACAATAAGATAAAGCTTCCTTCCTTTGTGAACATAATAATTTAGGAAACTATCACTAGGAAAACAAGGCTTCAACTGTTGTTCTGTGCCTACAAGAGGATTCATATTTTATAACACGGGGAGGGCACCAATGCATGAGATGCTCCATGTCTCTATGTTTTTATATCTCATATTATGTCATGGGAATTTTTTTCATGCTTGCTTCTTTGTAATATCTTAGCAAATAGATAAAGACTGGAAAAAGCCTGAATTGCTCTCCCTCAGTGATATCTTTGGATAAAAGGTATAAGAGGAGGAGGCAGGTCAACTCTTTCCCGATAAAGAAGGATGAGATTGTGAATCAGGCTGACCATAAACAAACTTTTCTGTCTGCTTCTTTTAAGACTGGGGAAAAGGGAGAAGATAGAACAGAAGGAGTGAACATTTCTAGTTCTCTCCTGACATTCTAAAATGTTGAAGGAGAGGGATATCTCTCTATAGCAGAAGGCTGATAAATACCTGTAATACCTGATATAAACTTGAGTAGAACAAAAAAGGAGAACAATATTGGGGGGAAAACTCTCTGGCTCACATGTATCTCATGGTCCTACCTTTTCTCTCATTGACGAATAAAAAGAATCAATTAATTTGGGGCTTAAGAAGAAGAAAAGCATCTTTCTAGAGCAGGGGGTCAGCAAACTATGGCCCTCAAGCAAAATCTGGCCTGTCACGTGTTTTTGTAAATAAAGTTTTACTGGAACATAGTCATAGCCATTTGTTTATGTATTATCTATGGCTGCTTTAATTTTCAGTGATTGCAACAGGAATGGGTCTTTTGCATATGGTTCATAAAGCCTATAATATTTATTATCTGGCCCTTTATTTAAAAAGTTTGTCAGCTGGGTGCAGTGGCTCACACCCATAATTCCAGCACTTTGGGAGGCTGAGGCAGGCAGAATGCCTGAGGTCAGGAGTTCGAGACTAGTCTGGCCAACATGATGAAACCCCGTCTCTACTAAAAATACAAAAAAATTAGCTGGGTATGGTAGCATTTGCCTGTAATCCTGGCTACTCAGGAAGCTGAGGCAGGGGAATTGCTTGAACCAGGGAGGTGGAGGTTGTAGTGAGCTGAGATCGTGCCACTGCACCATTCCAGCCTGGGCAACAAAGCAAGACTCCATCTCAAAAAAAAAAAAAAAGTTTGCCAACCTGTGCTCTAAATAACCCATCAAAAATTCTCCTGCGTTCAGCCACGGTGGAAAGCACTGCAGTGATTCCACAAGAACTTAAAATTACCATTTGACCTAGCAATCCCATTATTGGGTATATGCCCAAAGGAACAGAAATCATTCTGTCATAAAGACATGTATGTATATGTTCAGTATAGCACTATTCACAATAGCAAAGACATGGAATCAACCTAAATGCCCATTAATGGTAGACCGGATAAAGAAAATGGGGACAACACATTTTATGGAATACATCCAGCCATAAGAATGAGATCATATCCTTTAAAGCAACATAGATAGAGCTGGAGGCCATTGTCCTAAGCAAAGTAACACAGGAACAGGAAGCCAAATATGGCATGTTCTCACTTATAAATGGAAGCTAAACAAGAACACACGGACACTAGGAGGAGAAAAACAGACAATGGGGCCTACCTGAGGGTGGGGGATGTGAGGAGAGACAGGATCAGAAAAAATAACTATTGGGTACTATGCTTATTACTCAGGTGATAAAATTATCTGTACATCAAACCCCCATGACATGCAGTTTACCTATAAGACAAACCTGCACATGTATTCCTGAAACAACAACAAAAATCTCCTGAAACTGATACGTGTGTGCATGCATGCAGGATTGCATCTTGGTCAAAAGAGAAACAAAGGACAGATTCTAGATGCTCATTTATAAAGAGAAGATGAGACTGATAATAGGTCATTCTGTAGATGATATCTCAGAGAATAGCTGAAAGGAGAAATAATTATAATCACTGAAGCTCCAGGGATATGATAATTTTTTCTGAGACGGAGTTTCGTTCTTGTTGCCTAGGCTGGAGTACAATGGCACAGTCTTAGCTCACTGCAACCTCTGCTTCCGGGGTTCGAGTGATTCTCCTGCCTCAGCCTCTCAAGGATTACAGGCACCCACCACCCCGCTCGGCTAATTTTTTTGTATTTTTAGTAAAGAAAGAGTTTCACCATGTTGGCCAGGCTGGTTTCTTACTCCTGACCTCAGGTGATCCACCCACCACAGCCTACCAAAGTGCTGGTATTACAGGTGTGAGCCACCACCCCTTGCCAGGGATATGATAATTTAAAAACCTAAACATAGCTGACTTTATTTATAAAATAGAAAATCAGACTTTCTAAGAAAGATAAAAATGGACGGGCATGGTGGCTCATGCCTGTAATCTCAGCACATTGGGATGCTAAGGCGGGCAGATCACCTGAGGTCAGGAGTTCAAGACCAGCTTGGCCAACATGGTGAAACCCCATCTCTACTAAAAATACAAAAACTTAGCTGGGCGTGGTAATGGGCACCTGTAATCCCAGCTACTCAGGAAGCTGAGGCAGGAGA